>JAKTYA010000279.1:0-22952 GCA_030561745.1 Metschnikowia gelsemii
ATGAACGATCTACGACTTTTTCAATGCCTTCTGCAATGTCTCCGGATCCCATAATGTCTTCTGTAATGTCTTCGATGATGCGACATAAGAGTGAGACATACAGAATAATACTGTATGAATACTGTATGAATTGAACTTTATGCATTAAAAGTAAACCATCGCTTCCAACCATCTGCAAAGTTTCCGCACTGATTTACTGTATACAATACGTCTATATACAGTAAATCGGTGTGCATATAAGATTTTGTGCCCCATTTCGTGGAAACCCGGGATTCTCGGGTCCTACACAAAAAGACCCTCAAACCCGGGATAGGTGTGAGGCGAAAAAGAGTCAGCACCAAGAATTTCAACTACCTTGTCTTCCCCAGATTTCCCCTCGATTGTTTATCAGTCGCCATTACCTTCTTCATAGCCAAAAACATTAACCAAAACAAATTCGCGATATGTCTCTTATCACCCGCGTCGGTCTTACACTGAGAATCCCCACCTCGGCTCCCCTTCTCAGGGCTTCGTTTATCCGTGGAATCAAAACGATTCCACAACCGCCAGGTCATATTGTTGGTACCGTCAATGACGCATACGTCCCACCTAAAGCCCACAAAACTCACGGATCTTTACACTGGACCACCGAGAGACTTGTGGCGGTGGGGTTGATTCCTTTGGTGGCCACATCTTTCACATCGACTACCTCAGTCATTCTTGATACCACGTTGTCTGCATTCTTGTTATTCCATTGCTACACCGGGTTCCAGTCGTGTATCATCGATTACATTCCAAAGAGAGTCTACGGTTCGGTGCACAACTATGTGATGTACTTGTTGACTTTCGGCACGGGCGTTGCCGGCTATGGGATCTATGAAATGGAGCAGAAGGAAGAAGGCGGATTATCCGGTATCGTTTCCAGAATCTGGCATGCTTAAATGAACTCTCCGTTTCCAGAATCTAATTTCAATATATTTATTAGCATGTTTACCTTTGTCAAGAACGGGACTTGAGCCGTCTATTCCAATTCCCGTGTGACTGGGACGATACTTTCGTCTAGCCATTTTTGTAGGATTTCTTTTGCCTGACCAACCAGAATGACCATGAGCTCGTCCTGTTTCATCGCTTTCAATTGGTACTTTTCCTCGTTGTATGCATCCCGTAGAGCCTTGGTTTCAAGGACTTGTACAACTTCTTTTTCTTCGTCGATTCTCACCACAACGGCGTCGGAATCGATCATCTGAATCACCACCAGTCCTAATGCTTCTATGCTCAGAACAAAGGGATGCAAGACCTTAAGAATGTCGCTGAATCCCACGGAATTTCCCACGTTTGCTGTGAAAATCGATAATGCAGAAAGCTCAACCAACTTTTGCTGGCTTTTCTCGGTCAATCCGAGATATTTTTCGGGGTATTGGGCGTAGTTGGAACACCCTCCAAAGGCGAAAAGCTCGATAGTATTTAGGATTCTCGTCTCATGGTCATTTTCGGCAATGTGTGTGCTGTATAAATCAATGAGATCCTGGAAATTATACATGCCATCTGCCAGTATCCTAAGCATTAAATCTTCCTCAGAAATCATATTGATTGTACAAGAATTTCAAGTGGTTATTAAATCGTGTGGGGACCCAGATTCCTTCCTCAGAGTCTCACATTATCCACCGTGAATTCGGAACCTCGCTTGGCTCCATGGGAAGAGACTGTATATCGTGACTTAGAAGCCGGCCGCTTAGCTGGCCTTGTACCTTTTAAATAATGATTTTGAAGCCGCCTTTGTAGTTGGATCCTGCTACATTCTGAAGGTCTTGATCTAGAGAGTGGATGAATTTCGGGTGCTTTTCTCATTACCTTATTGGCATAAGTATATTGAGTGTCATGGGAACTTTCAGAACATAACTACACAGTAAGCAACGTTAATTATTAACAAATGACGATCGATATTGAGACCAGAATAAAAAACAAAAATAAAACAAAACATATCAAAGCATATCAAAGCATATCAAAACATATCAAAACATATTAAAACATATCAAAACATATTAAAACATATCAAAAAAAAAACAAGCCAAAGAGAAAAAAAAATGAGACGGCTTAAACGGATGGGCGGCCATGGAATGCAGTTGTGGAATGGGGCCATGCATATATCGGCGCACACATAACCACCGTCCCCATCTACTCTTTACGTTCCTAAAATGTCACGTGTTTTTTTTTGAAAAACCCTTCTTTAAGTTCCTCTAGGTAACCCTAAAAGTAGTCATTCAACCCTAAGATACTCACGTTATATACCGATGCTTTATTACGGACAAACGTCAATTCCGAGGGTTTTTGAGAACTTTGTGGGGAGGCAAATTAGGCCTCGCGCTAAACTACTCGGGATGAAACAGTGTCTTCACGTGTGGAGAGAAATAGTCGCACCTGATTGTCGCGCGCGGTGGAGTGATGAATTAAATTTCATACGCTTTAAGATCCTAACAGTTATGTGCTCGAAATATACGGAATCAACGTCCAGTAAACAAGACGTCAAAGCCACTGGTTTTGAGTGAATAAGGTCGCATCTGAAAATCCGCCATGCTGCTCACAAAAACGTGCTCAGCAATGTATTTGTTGATCGAGCTTATACATGGCAAACTCTTTCAGGACACACCCCTGGGCCCTCGTTGAGAGCACCATTCGTTATCACCGCACACCCAAGAACGTGTGGAACGTGAACATATATTAATTGATAGGCCTACAGATTTTCGGTTCCGTTTCAATTAGCAATGGAACTATATGAGTTTTCACCGAAGTCTCAGATATTTGCGAAAAAAGTAGATATTTGCGAAAAAAGTATTAAAAGTTTTCCCAACTTAGGTCAACTTGTTTCTTTGGCCCCGTCAGTATGGCGCTTCGCAGACGCTTTATTCCGCACTTTAAAGAAAAGACTTGCCTTTTGAAACGCGGTTTCTGAGATGAGATTCGCCTCACTCTTTGATGCGCTGGGTTTCACAATTGTTCATCAAGAATAAAGTATCTAGGATTACTACTCCCAAATGACTACTCGTTGTATTTGCCATCAAGCTTTTATTAACCCTTGGTTCAAAATGCACTGGAAGATTACTCATTCTGGATCTGTTGGCTGTCGCACCTACTGATGTGGAAATAATTGGGGTACCAAACCAGGAATGACAGTAAACTTAATATAAGTTGTCAATTTATCTTGTAAGACGACAAAGGCACAAATTGGATATGGCCATTTGGTGACATATTCAGCTTTGGCTTACTTCTAAATTAAATCTCTTGATGAGTCATGTTTGCATCCCGATAGATTCACCGGCCGCACTATTACGTGCTCATAGTGCCCCGAACGCGCCAGGCAATCTCGAAAACGTTTAACTTGTACGAATTGAAGAGCACAGAAGACAAGTCTGATTTTTGCTTATCTCTGTTTCCTTCGCATTTTTCTATTACTAATCTTGCAAAGGTCATGCCCATGGTGAACTAGGGATGTGTACTAATTCGCGTCTTACCAGAATCGAGCAATACTGGGTCGGAACACATAACACCCGACTGAGTTTGAGGTAAAGACTTTACTCAAAATAAAAGAAGTCAATCTATCTTTTGGATGATGTAAAGATTCTGAGTAATGTGAAGTCCAGCTCCACCGAGAAAATTCGTGAAAAGTATTCATCAAGCGAAAAATCAAGATTGGGCTGAACTCAGGCCACGATGTCTTGATTGCCTCTGAGCACCCACCATTTTCGTCCGCCCAAACTCCGTCTGATCTGGAAATGGTGCCTGCAAGTCCATTGACATTGAAAAGAAAATTCACGGGCAAGTATTGCCAAAGTTAACTGCTTTACAAAGACAGGAAGTGTCTTTCATTAGTCTCTCGGACAATGCGCGGTGGAATTTGTTGAAGATGGACTTATTAGACGGCACCCGTTACCAAATTCACTTGTGAAACACCAGCCTCGATCTTCAAAGACGTAAGGTGCCTCGAAACGGACCACATGAATAAGGCAAACGGTCGCAAAAATCGGATTTCATTATCTTTTGATCCTCACACGGCATTGCTCAGCCTTCATCAATCCATTGCGCAGAGTAACTTCCCGCAGTCTGATGTAAGTGGTTGTAAGAGCAAGATCGAAAATTGTGTATTTTCCCTTCGTTCAATCACTGACACTTAAATGTAGTTCGTCCTATATCATCTCTGTGGAAACTCTGGGTGCTTTTCAGACAACGGACTTTATTAGGACGGTGGCAAAATGCATTTCATCTTTCAAGCGATCGCCCATTTCAGAAGTCGACCGTGCAGACCAGAAATTGCTGGCTTGAGGAGTAGAAACTGGGCTGTGTAAGTCTCAAAGAAAACTGAATGTCTCGGCCAGTTTCAAAAATATATTTTCAAGTATATAAGCCATGAAGTATCCTAGGAGATCGTAGATTTTAGGTATCTTTCATCATCATCGCCCCGCTGGAATCTACCAATTAGTATTAAGTCATGAAAACATCTACTCACCTCACCTATATCTCTATTCTCCTCGTGGGGGTATCTGGTGCTATATTGAAGAATTCAGAAAACAGTATTGTCTACGAAACGCAATCCGACTCACGTGAACCAGAAGCTTTCTCGGCAAAGTTATTTGTCAATTGCTTAGACAATGAAGTAGGCCACGCTACATCGATTGCCGGAGGATTCGATAATATTGACGAAGAAACTCACACCAGTATTTATGCTCATTGTGCTGAAGTTGCAAGCACCTAAAGGGCCGGAAAGTCGTTAAACAGGTGACGCAAAATCTTGAAGTGAAGATTTGTTTTAGGAATATGTATTGAGCATAAATAAATCATGAATCATACTTATTGTAGTGATAGGGATTCAGGAGCTTTTCACCTGTCTGATCTATAGCTGACAAGTCCTAGTTCAAGAATTTCATGGGCGCAAATAATACCTGCTATGAAATTAACAGAAGCCTGAAGTACCATTGGTGACCCCAGACCCTAAAAAGCCATATCACATCTTTTGTTACCACAAACACGTGTACAACTCAAGGAGTATCACTTTCTGAAATAAGGCTTTTATGAAATTCAATCAAGCATGGTTCGTTTCGAGTCAAAACTATGAAAAAGAGCTTTTTACATCCGCAAGTCATATAGGGCCGATCAGCAGAGGACACTGGATTGAATTGGCGCCAGGTATCTGCCGTCCTGCAACTTGATGTTTCTTCAAGAAAAAGAAAAAGAGAAAAAATCCCGAATCCCAGCTTTTAATAAACTCACATTCTTGCTGAAATAAGTCAGATTGGCTGAAGAAAGCGTATTATGTGTGGTTCTTTGGCTCACTCTTAGTTAGTTTTATTTGGACCAACTTGTACCAATGAAAAGTCAAATTATAAAGCCGACTCAAGAAAAGACAAGTCTGTTCTCATAGTTTGGTACATATAGCATCAAGATCCCGAGCATTCAAAGATTACTAACTATGGCATAATAGTGTTAAAAATCCAAATACACCTATGATCAATCGTAGGCCTCATCTTCATAAGAGTAGTGATGGAGAAACCCAAGAAGAGGGGAAAAAGTGAAATATCATGCACAAACATTTGTGTCAATAAATTTAAGAGTTATAAAACAGAGTGATGATAAATCTACGCGTTTCTGATTCTCTTCGGCACACGAAAAATATGTGTATGGCGATTATTGATACATCTACCAAGGATGACTCGAGCCAGGATAGGTGTCGAAAAGCCAGAACCCAACTTAGAGCCTAGTCTCTTTGGCTGTTTATGGGACCCTCATCAAGACATGGGCATTTGCATCAATCTAGATCTACCTAATTGTTGAAATCAATGCAATTGATCAATATAAGTCATTAAGATTCAACTTGACTTTCAATTAGACGGCATTGACAGAGTTAACCAAATGAACCCTTGTCTTTCAGGAGTATACGATCGAAGAAAAACATTTTGTGTTTCGAAAGCACCCAAGATCTAACTGAGTCTGTCCTGGCTTTGACTGGACAAGAAGCAAGAATGCATGGTTTTTGTTTGCGTCGGGTTCTTAGATTCTATAATTGACACGAGAATTCGCCCATCTAGGGAAGTCTTTGCAACTCGCCATGGATTGTGGAATGCCATCCCTGCTTGAGCTGGCGAAGCTACTTTTGTTTAGCGCTTGACGAGTAAACGGCGACTTTTATATCCATGACCGTTGGTTTTCCCACCCTTACACTCGGAAAGCCGGACCTGTGCGCTGGAAACACTTTGATCAATGCATGATTATTGGATGAGACGTACTTAGAACATGAAGATCAGCTTCATAAGCGTTAACACTTTTTTAGATATGGTGAAAGGCAGGGAAAATTCATAAAATTTTCAAACTCAAACACATTTAGGTTCTCTCTCATCAAACTTCGTGTGCGTGTATCATGCAAACAAGTATTGAATACTCTATGAGATCAGAATACTCTATGAGATCAGAATACTCTATAAGATCAGAATAATCTGTAAGATCAGCATAGTCTATAAGATCAGATTTCTCATTAACAGTTATTTTAAGAAGCCTGCATTAAAATGTAACTACACTTGGTGTCAACTGAAAATTTTTGATATTGCCCAGACTCAAGTCTTACAAATGAAATTTCGTGAAACCGCTTCTTTAATTAACAGTTATTTTGAAAGAATGACGTCAACATGATACCAAACGAGTCTTATTGTTATTTCCCGTATTCAAGCTTAAATACTTCAAGCACCTGAGATCCAGATCTAGCCAATTGACCTACCGTTAAACCTGCTTCTACCGATCCATATCTCAAAAAGCTTCAATCCTCAAAAACCTCATCCTCAACGGCTCTTTGCACACCATACTTTTCTGTGAGGTTATTGAGAGTTTGGAAATCATCTTCGCTCAAGGTGAAGGTCTTCAAGTTCGACAAGATCCTTTCCTTCTTGGTGGATTTGGGCAAGACAACAGTGTTGCGCTGCACTCCCCAGGAAATGAGCACCTGCCCCACATCAACGTCATTTTTCTTGGCAATTTCCACAATTGTATCGTTGGTAACCAAAGTGGTTTCCAGGGATCCCAAGGGACAGAAACACTCGATGATAATGCCTTGGTCCTGGAACCACTTGGTCAATTCGGGCTGTGGTAATAATGGATGCCCCTCAATCTGGTTCACCACAGGTTTGACCGTAACGCCCGGGTCAGCCAAAAGCTTTTTGGCTTTGGCAACCGTGAAGTTCGAGATTCCAATAGATCTCACTCTCCCCGTATCCAACAATTTCTGAATCTCCTTGTACGTGTCCACAAAATCCCAGTCCTTGTAAGGGGTTTCCGTTGCAGGGTCTAGCGACTTAGGCCAATGGAGCAAGTACATGTCCACGTAGTCCAAGCCCAATCTGTCCATAGACTCGTCAAAGGCAACCTTGACGCGTTTATGGTCGTAATTCCACACTTTGGTGGTGACAAAGATCTCTTCTCTTGGAATACCCGAATCCCTGATTCCTTGACCTACTTCCTTTTCGCAGCCATAATGCGCAGCAGTATCAATGTGTCTGTATCCGTTTTTCAACGCGTACGACACCGCTTCCACACAGTCATTGTCCGTGGCCAACCAAGTTCCAAGAGCCACTGCAGGGATTTTGTGGCCGTTGTTCAACTCGTAAGTCTTGGTGTTTTTTTGGGCTGACATGGTTGCAAATTTGGTATTAGTGCGATGATTTGAATTCGACTGATGAGTGAATTGGAACCACTTTATTTTGTTGATGATATACTCAACTTTGAATTTATTTTTAGGCAAAAATCTTTGAAAGCTTTTTGATTCTTCCGGATTCTTTCAATTCAGAAAATTTCGATAGTTTGCAGTTTTGCTTGGTGCCATGACTTGCGAGATTCTTAATTTATATGCGACTTGGAACTCGAGCATTGCGCAAGCACAGATGATGGGCTTGGAACGGAACTCCGATTGCTATAACTGCGGTGCGCAGGCACACGAAATCCAAGCAGTGAAATGGAAAGTTGCTATCCAAGCCACTATCGTGTGCACCGATGTCCTGTGCTTGCCCTCAGCCAAAGAATTTGTGGCGCCAGCGGGTTATTTGGGTGGTTGTGACTTAGTCTTGATCGGTGAAAGTCGACATTTTGGCGTTAGCTGATTTTTGATGTGGTTGGTTCTGGTGTCAGTTAAATTTTGTTGTGATAAATTTGGGGGTTAGTTAATTTCTTTGTGATTAATTTTTTAATTTTTTTAAGATTAATTGTGGGGGTTTGTTAATTTCTATCTGATAAATGTGGGGGTTAGTTAATTTTTTTGTGATTGAATTCGGGGGTTAGTTAATTTCTTTGTAATTAATTTTGTTGTGATCTTGTGATTGAATTTGGGCACCAGTCAATTTCTTTGTGATTGAATTCGGGGACCTATTCATCTCTTGATAAATGTGGGGGTCACATATTATTTCTTGATGAGTATATGTGTTGCTTGTTTTTTGTGTTGCTTGTTTTCTGGTGTTCCACTGTGCTAACGCTGTGTGTTGATGTTGTGATAAGATCTTTGCTGACAATCAATCGGGGTCATTTAAAAGTCATACTTTTATTCAAGAATACTCAAGTTAGTTCGTACCTGAAACAATTGTTGCTACCGCGGCCTTTCAGTGTCCCACGCAGTTTGGGCTGATCTTGAAGATGAAAACGTTGCTCTTGTAGATCATCCAAGTTCGCGCGCGACTCAAAGCTTAATTTACTTTGCCCTGAGTCTTGACGCCATACTGCGTCGAGGGCAGTCATCATTCGGCAGTTGTGGGGGTCCACAGCTTTTGCTTTGAGTGTTTGCTTTGAGTGGTTTTTAGTGTCATGCTTGCTCTCCTTTTCCATTCTTCTTGTTTTGCCCCATGGACTGTTTTCACTTTCAATATAAATAAATCTTTTGTGGGGTGAATTGCACAGTCAACTGTATCCGGGAGCTTAGATAGGTTTGGAGTTGGTATAGGCTCAGCTGTATGATGAATGAAAAATGGACTCAGCTACATCATGATAAGGAATTGAATCGTGTTTTTGATGCCTGGGAATCAGTTTATTGACTCAAATTAGATTGTCCAAGCAGTCTTCTCGAGTATCTCTTGAGACTCACCAAGATGTCAATAATTTAAATGACTCTTGCCTCAGATAACACTTTGTTTGTTTGCTCAATTAGCGTACACCCCATAAAACAAAAAAGAAAAACTCCGGTGGCAATTTGTATTGCTCCTTCAGCTTCGAGAGGGCCCATTTCTAAACTTATGGATTGTTGTTGGTACTTTCGGTATATGATAAACTCTTCGATGCTGCAAAAAGACGACAAAATAAAGCACTTATATTAGGAGAGCCATATTAGAATAGTCATATTAGAATAGTCATATTAGAATAGTCATATTGGGAGAGCCGTATGTATAGAGCCATATTTAGAAAGCCATATGCGAACTTCTGAATTTGTTGTGCTGCGCCATACTCGGTCCGTTTGAATTCAGAAGCCACAAGGCTTACCCGGGACCCCTGCAAAAGAACCTTTTGGATCGAACTTGAATAGCTGCACCCACAAAAGCCACGTTCACTGTTGAGGTACTTCTCATCGTCCCGTGAGTTTAGATTAAAGCGGCTGCGCTCGCTCAAAAGATCATCATCTGAATAAAGATCGTTTCAGAAATTTATCTCACTCTAAAGCAAGCGAGAAATACTTTCACAATGATCTGCTCATTTTTTAATTACTTTGAACGAATACTCTTAGCAGAAAGGTTTTTTCATGTGGCCATTGTACCCAAGCTCAAAGGACATTTCTCTCTACTTCAACAGCTATGTTGATGGACACGCGATAGGCTAATTGCCGACTAGCATGTGTTCGTAACAGCAAAAGAAAAGTACTTACTGGCCAGCTCCATTAGCCTCTTTTCCAAACCGGAAACGATTCATTGTATATGGATTATATCTCTTAGTCCATTTGACAAAGACTAGCTACACTATCCAACCGCGACATAGTATTACTCGTTGAGCAATGGGAAGTCTTCAAGCAATCAATTGAATGAGCAGTTTTCAACCACGCAGTTTTAATTGGCCAAGTAAGCCGATAAGTCCAGAGCAAGGCTAATACTAGTTCGAATGGGTCTCAAGCCTTACGACTCTGAGCAGCAGAATTCTAGGGTGCCTCCTACATGCAAAATCTCGCAATTTAATACGGGTACCAATTTTCGACCGGAGAAAAGTTTGTGGTAGAAGTCCAGCCAAGAGGGGCACAGGGCCAAGCTCTGAGTCAGCCAAGCGTCAAGAACGTGCCAAGCATTCATGAAATTCGGTTTACCAACTATTCAAGGGTATTTACAGATGAGTCATGGAATATTACAAACCAAATGCTACGCCCCAAGAATCTTCATTCTCCTCAAACTTTTGAGGCAAAAAAGAAATTCTTAATTCAAAGCTCGGAGGGATTCGGGACTACGACTTAGCCTTTTTGAGAATACCCTCCAGTAATATTAATACATCTATTTCTCAAACACAGTTCGCAGATTCTCGGTATGCACAGACGTCTAAAGTCAACTCTCATGCATAAAATTATTCTTCTGCGTGTTTCATATTAAGAGGCTTTTTCCGATTATGGTAAATTGCACTCAAAAGAATATGCTTTTTCCGAACTTTGCGTCTCAAACTGCGGATGATAAATGCATGGACCCGGAGAAGTGAATGCACACCTCTCACCAGCACATTGTCGTGATCTAAATAGGTAAATGGATCATACGTGCCGCGCCTAGAGATGATAAGTCCAAATTGGGTGCTTTTTGGTAGTACTACTTCGAAATTCATATAAATTCACATAAGTTCCTGACAATTTCAAAACATTTCATCATCAGTAAATCAACTAAATCTAAAATGGCTGCCCCAAAACCTTCTTCCAAGACCACCTCCACTCCAAACAAGGACAATTGGTTCACCGCTCACTCCCCAACTGGATGGTACTCCTCTTGCGTTATCGCTTAGCTTAGATTTTTTACTGAGTGGGAAGAAAAAGGTGTGTTTTGACCTTTTATTCTAGTCTCGAAATATTAATATACGTTATAAAACATTGATCATATTGTAGACTCTTTGAGAAGTTGCTGCGGTTGCAAATTGACCGCGCGCACGTGACACAGTAAACTAAAACTGGCCTACTCTCTGTTGAAAATGAAAATGAAGTTTTTTTATCTTCATGTATCGAATCATCATTTCAAATAATTCGGTTGTAATGGTTTCACGTCATACTAAGCACTACAGAAAAGTTTATCGCAATATGGTTCCGTTGGCAGAAGATCCGCGAGTTTTGCCGGGTAGTAGTTTCGTAGAAACTCGATTCTCTGAAGCGCCGTCTAATGCAGGGGATACTTAGGCGTAGAATCGCCCCCTTTTCCGTGAAGTGCTTGTTTTGACGGGCTTCAGCTCGGACCAGCCCATCTCGCCCAAAGGCTCAAACTCGTTCTGCGAGTCTGGAATTATGGTATCTGGGGGTTCCAGATTGTTTCCGTCACTTTCGTCGTCGCTTGCAAAGGACCCTCGGATCACCGAGCCAAGCGCTTTGTCTGGCTTGACCGGGATTTTCTCGAAGGAAGAAGACTAATGTAGCTGGGTAGGAGATTCATCTTCGCCTGTATTTTCAGCCTTTTTATAAGGTGATGGTGGAACCATGAATCTCAAAAGGTGTATTTTCATCATGAATTGTTTTATCTGCCTGACTCCCTGTATCTGAGTATTGCGTCGCTAGCCTATTGAATTGCGAGCTTGTGATATCGTCTTGTTTCTCAAAACTCTTTATTGGGCTCTTTTTCAAAGTGTCGGCGCCAGTTTGTTTGATAGCACTCGATAAGATACTACAGAACAGCTCAAAGTTTTCATCGCAATATGGTTCCGTTGGCAGAAGAAGCATGTCGCATCCGAAGGCTTGAGAATACCCCTAAGTCAGACGAAAGGCTCCAGAGCCCAAAGCAGAGAATTCAAAAATTTTGCACAATACTGGAAAAGTAGAATTTCTTGCCAACGTCAAAGCCTTTGAAATGAAACACATATTTTCCGCGGTTTAACTTTGTTATGAGCTAGGTCAACCACTTTCATTTCATCCTTCTCGCTCTCCTATAGAGCTTCTAACGATTCATTTGGTAAAGAGTCAGGTTCAATTATCGCTGTCATTTCGGGATAAATGTTCAGCACCAAACAATCCAAAAGTTTCACGATAAGCAACTTGTTCATATCACTTACCTGTCCTGGAAATTCCGAAGCCAAGTCTTCCAGGTTAAAAACACGCAAAAACGCCTCTATTCCGTTTTTCATATCATCTTCATTTTCGTGTTCATATGCAAGCCATTTACATAGCATACCGTGACTATTAAGCAACTCAAAAAGTATATCTCGCACCTCTATGATTGATCTCAGCCTCTTTTTATCCGAGCTGCTTTCATTCAGCTTATCGAAGACAGAACATCTCAAACTCTCAATTAGATGAGCCAAGAACGCGTCCTCCACCAAAATCGATTCATTGAGCTTTTCTGAAAGAAAAAGACAAATAAAATTCTCGAGTTTTGGTCCCAAATGGCCAACCGAGAAAATTGCTGACCTCACAAGGCGCATCAAAGACGCCAAGATGGGTTTGCGGCCACTGAAATTTGTGATTGTGTCGACTAATGAGATGACAGGCGAGAAGAACAAATCTGTGCTTCTTTCGGGACTCCATAGATATTGTCGAAATGCAACGGATACTGAGGTGACGTTTTTGTAGATCGTGAGACACATGGCACGCATATTCTCAAGTTTCAGGCTCGGCAGGATCTTTTGATTCACCGAAGATCTACCCCTTAGCTTCTCCTGTACTTTCATGGAGATACCTCCAAATACTGTGGATATGAGAAATTGCGGCTCTGAAAGTTTGGACACGAGTTTGTCAAACACCAAATCTGCTAGAAGAATAGTCAAGAAATTCGTGACAATGGCCGAGGAACTTGGCCCTTGAATTCCTAAATTTGACTCATTGTAAACGGTTCGTAAAATGTTGCGAACGAGCATTCGGAGATATACCTGACTCGGCGAATCTGCTGTTTCCTTACCTTTTTCTTCATGAGCCGCGAGTATTCCGAGAAGTTCCGCCCCCTCATCATTAAACATGACATGGCCCTGACTCAAGTACCGGGACCGAAGGCTTCGTAGATCTGTATTCTTGAGAACATGGTGACATCGTTGTTCAAGAATTTGCTGTGCGTAAATAGGTACCCCATTTTCAACAATATTATCTCTTAAGTGTCCATCAAGAATACCAGCGAGCTCATTGATTATATCTAAAGTTTTTTCCAGCCCAAAGATGCCCAGAATCCTGCTGGAAACATCTTCAACAAAAGCACATAGCGTCTCGTATATAGCAATAACGAACCCGAGGTTTTCTGTATTGAGTTTGTGAAGGTACCATGACAGTACATATGTTGTGACAAGAGAGCTAAGGAAAATATGGAGTTCGAGATTCAATTCGGGATACCGATTCTCGCCGCTTTTATCCGCTTTCCTATGATTGGTATCGCTCACAAGAACTGGAAGGTACGTCGACAACTGCTTCATCAGCACCTTGTTGTTTTTGATGAGAAGGCTGGCGGGAACAAAAAGTCTCACAAGCAATTGGAATTCCGGCAGCTCCACTGCCACATGCCGTTCGCCCTTATCATTTTTGCGGCGTTTCTGTGGCCTTATCTTTGTTTCTGTGTTGATAAGGACCTGGCTTTCCTTGAAACCGCCGGTCTTTTTCGTTCCTCGTCGGCCCTGATTCCGCCCCGGCAAAAGATTCCGAGTATAATTCATTGGATTAAATTAGAGCGGTTTCAAGAAACCGAAAAACTGTGTTATTTTCTGGAAGTTGTGGGATTCCCGTGTGTCTTTGGAGGGTCCAAATTGCTTCTTCGTGGAGAAGAGTATGTGCATGGATGGAAAGGCGCGTTCAATTTAAGCGAGGTGTCAGGCGAGGGGAGACAGTTCCAGTGGAGTGGCACCTTCCTTGTGTGAGCACTTGGAATGAAAAAGAGGTCCTCTGATAATAGTTTTTGTTACTTTCGAGTGGATAATATCTTTTGGGTTCTGGCTTCTTTTTGTTGTATTGCTTTTCATGGTTCCAGCCTTTAGTTTAAATTATAAGTGGGCCCAATATTCGCAAACAGCAAGAAACCCGGATTTCGTGCTGTGCATTGTGGTTGACATATCAAAAGAAACTAGTATATTATTTACAATTTGAAGTCAGGAATCCTCATACATGTCAATCTTTTCCAGTTGTCTCTGAACGTTTGCAGGATTTCTTCGTTCATCAGAAAATACAGCATGCAGCTTATAGCTTTCAAACATATTTGTAGTGCTCCATTAAGACTCGAATATCTAGCCAGGAAGAGGAGTATATGCATATGCCTCCACTGGCTAAGCTGCTTGCTCGATCATCGACTTTTTACAACTTGTTTATTTGAGTTGAAATACATATAATATTATATATGATGAGTAGAACAAGGGTCGCATTTTGAGATTCAGCAAGCATTTATCTTTGGCAATAGCCTCCACTAATTTTAGTTATTTGGCTCTAGATATACCCTAAGCCATAATCAAAGAAATCCAAAATGTTCAAGTACCCGAGGGAAATAAACATTGCAAAAGAGTAAATATTAGGGGGGCCTTACAGCCTTACTAAGGAAGCCAATACATCCAATACGTTTCTCTTCACAACATATCTCGATGAGGTTTTGTCAAATGGAGAAAGCCCTCCCTGATTCTTGAATCCATTTGAATTCAAAGGCGTGAAAATCAGAATAGTTTACTTATTCAGGAGTTACCTGGAAATAAATCCACACAGGTATTGTGGGACCAGGCTCGAGAGGCATCTCCCACTGAGCAATGAGCAATGAGCATTGAGCACTGAGGGCGTGAGGGCCACTTGAATTGCTGCAAAATGAGTGAATCACACCTGTCGAAATCTCCAGTCTCCCTGATAATTAGCTTTTGAGTGCCAAAGCGGGATTAGCTTATAGGATTTCCTAATAGTACTTGTCCCAATAATCTCCTCTTGCTACCACATTGTTCCTTTGTTTGTTTAATATTGCACGGCAGGGCTGTGAACTGCGCTCGCGAACACCCTTGCTTTTTTCTGCTCGATCAGATCGATGAAGATACTTTACTAAATGAATAGATTCGTAGAAGTACGCTTTTGAACGTTCTGTTCTCGAAACTCGCATCCACCGGTTGACGAGCGGGATGTTAAGTGACTGTGGAATGGAACTCCGGAATGTATGAACTGTAACTTTTCACAGGAGACCGGTCATTGAGTCAGCAACATTGGTATTTTCGCTTAAAGACCTGGCCCTATACCCAACTAGAGTCCTCGGCCATTGGCGCTGGGCCGAAGGGTGCGGGCCGTTCCCACACATACATCTACCGTAGTTTGCTCTTAGGACCAGGTCTGCATTACTTACCATTAGTCAGACTTCTCAAATTTAATGAACAACCAAGTTCATCTGAACCACTAAATATCACCACGGACTTTGATCGGCGACATCCCATAACAGAACCCGGGCACGCCCTCTGAACCAGTGATCGAGCCCCATGCGGCGTTACAGGGTTCCCCCAACTTAAAGAGTTCGATGGCTTCAAAGCGCGGAATTCGGGACATAGTTTATGGCCAGGCGCAAAATGTGAGCTAAAACAATATCTAGCTCGATAATGTGGTTTTTATTTCAGCCGCAAGCACACAATTGAATACCTTCAACTTCAAGGCATCCCCAAACACTTCGAAATTGAACGGGATCTCTGCCTCGCGTATCTGAGAAAGTCCATGTGGAGGCCACCGAATTGCCAGTTCCCAATTTACGAGAGCTCATCAATTTCAGCTCCAAATTCGGTAATGGGTCACTGGTGCATTATTAGCAACCTATAGTATTAACCAAAATAATGGAAGTGCCTTTCTATGTATTTATACATGGCCTGCTTGAAAACATTGGAATGGCTCAGCATCACATTAGTGAGGCAATAAAACGCTGGAACCGTAAAGGAAAATTGCTCCGGTACGTAGAGCAAGATTTACCGCCCAAATGTAATTGAATTGGCCTACAGGCGTTTGTCAGAAAGTTAGAGGTTTTTCGTTCATATCAAATGAATGAACGAGCGCCCATTGATGGATTGCGGCAAGGATATGGAAAGCCCGGCCGACCGCGCACGCATCAATGGATGATCGGCACATAAAATCTCTAGCCGAACCTCCGAAACCACGACCTTAACTCTGAGGAAATAGAAGTTTCGATTCGTGGCACTAGTTTCAAGAGACTAAAAAATTTCTAGAATCAAATGACCAAATTCGGCAGTACTCGGAATTTTCTTCTACCGAGACGCTGGCAGTCGGTATCGACGTCTGCCGCATCGTGTGGAGGCAAATTTCACCCATTATGTGAGAACTATCGCACTCTAAGACACGTTCATTTCGATGGCATAACCCCATTTGCTAAGGGCCAGCAAATCCAGAACTCCATGGTGGGTGCCAATCTTGACTTCAAGAAAATGGAGGCGAAGATCAAGAAACAGCAGAACGACTTCAAATCGCAGGGACTACAGATCCAAGAATTCGAGGAAAATTTCATCAAACGCGTTTTGGCCATGAAACCGTTCCCTACTCTTTTGACCTTCGAATTTGAAAATGTGTATACTGGCGGCAAGCAGATGAAACAAGACCCCCAGCTACCCGAAAAAATCGCCTCTTATAACCGATTAGGCTGTGAATACTATCAACTAGAACGAGGAGGCCAGGTCACGTGGCACGGCCAAGGCCAACTCACGGCATATTTGATCATGGACTTGAAGCAGTTTTCTGAGTTGACTGTGCGGTGCTACGTTGACTCTGTGCTTCTAAAATCCGTACAAAACCTTCTAGAAAAAAAGTTCCAGTTGCCTAGCTTCGTCAACGACAATCCGGGAGTGTGGATGTCGCCCTCAGATAAAAAAATATGTTCTGTTGGGTGTAACATCCAGCGAGCAATCACCTCATATGGAATCGGACTCAATGTTAGGCCCGATCTTCTGTTTTTGAACACGCAAGTCATGTGTGGGTTGCCCGGCACGACTGCCACATCTATCCAGGAATTGAGGCCGGATGTTCAGCCAAGTGTTAAGGAAGTTGGGGAGTATTTTGCCCGGGAATTGGCTAATCGGCTTCAAATAAGTACCATTGAGCACATGAACGGGGCGGACCTATTGACTGACGACTCCCTGGCAACCGTTTCATAGCATCTAAACGGACTTCTCACGTGACTTGCTGAAATGCGTTATAGGATGTCCAAAAGAAATATTAAGAAAAGATCTGAAGCAGGCTTTTTCTCTCCATGAATTTCCGGTCCGTGATTGGATGAGTGATTTCAATTTCGTATGACGGCTTGCATCCGTCATCAAGAATTTGGATCTGGATTTTCGATCTGTAGGCTTGTGGGTGGACTTATTGTCTACGCATATGGAAGCTAGTCGTCCATCCATGTTCAGAAGAGTACTGTTGAGAGAGTTTCTCAGCGCCGGTGATATTTCCATGACCTTCCAGTGGCGGGTTCTCTCTTTTGAGTCTCAATATTGAATAACAGACTTCCAATATAGCGTCTTCAGCATCCTCGATCATATTGCATTATTTAGTTCGACTTCTAGATGGACTACTTACCAATAGAAAGCCCAGGACTTCAATGTCCTGAAGTTTCATTCTCCTCTTATAAATCGTACATCGAAGATGAGAACCAACTTTCAGGCAATGATCCATAGTTTTTCGATGAGTCAATGCCAAACCAGTTGCGGGAAAGAAATGGGCCAAGCTTTCAAGATGATGAGTAAAGTAGCAAGGATATTGTTTTTGACGAAATGCTCATCCTGAATATATTTGGGCAAAATAGGCAAAGAATCATATTTCTCTCTACCCCTGAAGTGAATTTCGCGGAAGCTGGACATGTTTCAAGCGAGGGCTTCTATTATAGGTTGTTACTGAATTCCAGATCTTCGTATCAAGTGCAAAGGCCTAATAATTGCGAAGGCCCTAAGACCCCTACTTTCATCTTAATTAATTTTGCTATGAAAGTTTCGAAGGCGGAAATAGTCTTTTGATCGTAATGAGAAGATTGGAATTTGCATCGAAGCATCTTTATATAATACCAACACGTGACTAACGACAAAATAATGTATATATATTGCTGCATCTGTCGAAATAAATTATGATGCACTATTATGAAGCACGTCATATAGGTCACGTGTGTGGTCGACGAAGTCGTCCAGAGGAGTTTTTTCGATCAGACTTCGGAAGGTTTTTCCTCTTTTCTTCTTTGAGGGTCTTTACCATATAGTTCTAAGCAAGATCCTAAGTTATTTCATATACTTGATTACAGACACATGAATTGAAACTTTGAAGCTGATTGAGCAGGCCCACACCCGTACACCAGCTTAGGCCAGGCAAACTAGGTACCGGGCGAAAAGCATTTAAATTTGACAGATCTTGAAATATTTTTGGATCAAA
Source organism: Metschnikowia gelsemii (assembly GCA_030561745.1). Classification (NCBI taxonomy): domain Eukaryota; kingdom Fungi; phylum Ascomycota; class Pichiomycetes; order Serinales; family Metschnikowiaceae; genus Metschnikowia; species Metschnikowia gelsemii. The sequence goes on from JAKTYA010000279.1 coordinate 18,491, forward strand.
TAGTTAAGATTATTGTCGCGGGTCAAGCGATACCTTTGTTTTAAGTACTCTGGGCATTTGTGCCAAGCAACGAGAGTGAACATTCAGTGCTGAAATACCCCGATAACTGCATCCTCCGCTAAGTGAATCAGGATCGCATAGACAATTTTAGTGCCTTTCGGAGTTTACGTTGGTAAAAACTTATACGCTTAATCCCCATTATGTCAATCTTGACGCTCGCGAAAACCCCGAGCCTCGCAAAAGTTTTGGAATTTTGTACAATTAAAAACTATCAGTATACAGATACTGTCAAGATAAATTGTGATGCACCATTATGGAGCACGTGATATAGGTCACGTGTGGTCGACGAAGTTGCCGGAAAATCTTTTCTCAACGATCAGACTTCGGAAGGTTTTTTCCTCTTTTCTTCTCTGAGGGTTTTGACCTTATAGTTCTAAGCAAGATCTTGAGTTATTTCATATGCTTGAATATAGACACATAAATTGAAAGCATCTTTCAGCGCGGGCATCGAACGCGAAGATTCTACCTCTCATTTTGCAGCAATGGCATTTATTACACGTTTTCAAAACGGTTCTTTTGATTCGAGTTGCACAAAAATTACATGGACGTGATAAATTTCGACAGAACAATAGCTGGAATATCCAAAACGTTTGCCCTGCTGCCCAGCGATTTCCACAATAAATTGCTGTGAAATTTTCATGGAAAGCTGTGGTTGAAAGTAATCTACCCGCAATTTGCATCCATCAGGGATCAAAGTCCAATTTCTGTTCAGCTTCTGGGGAAATAAGTTAAGAGTAAGCAAAAGAAAAGAGAGTTTCTTTTCATCTCTATTTTGAAATTTGTGCTCTTCTTCTTTCTCACTTCTTGTGACCGCCGAACAGCCTGCTCCAGTTTGCCTCTAAGGACCTGCCGTTTAGCACTGGCCCGTACTCATCGCCTTTGAAAATTCACCAACGGCCAGCTCTTTTGAAAAAGTCTTCAGCTCGATTTTTAGAGAGCTCTATTTTTAAAGAAAATTCAGCCCACAAGGATACTACGGCAGGCGAAACGAGGAAAGTCTTCCTGGAATGAATGTCTATATACTCATTTTATGTACTTGAGCGAGCTACAATTGCATGACCCGTGACAACTCGAAATCCTTGAATTCGTGTATTGATCTGATACTCAAATCCAAGCTTAAGCTTAGGCCATTTTTCATCCTCCACCTGCTTCCAAACCATCAAAATATGCAGATCGTCCACGATTAGAGGCGGTCTTGAAGCCATTTGGGAAGACCATGCAAGGCCACACGGTACCACCTTGCAGCCTGGCCCAATCACAAAAGCATTAAAAGTGTACATCTTTAATGGCTGCTTGAAATCAATGAGGATAGGCGTCATAAACTTGAAAAGCTCTTAACCAAAGTTGCGGCACACAAAAGTTTCAATAAGCCCGGGCATCTGGAACAAGCGCATCCACTGCTTCATGTTGAATGCTCAATGCGTTCGTGATGTTATACCCTGTCATGAATTGTCATGACATCAAAGTCGAGTGTGTTAGAGATGCGATAAAAACGAAAATGACACGCGATATTCTTTTGAAACGAAAACCAAATTCTTTCTGGGACGATCCGGAAAACGAGTAACATATCAGTTCCTGGCGCTGGAGACTAGAACTTCTAAGCTGTGGCTGGAAAAGTACCCTGATGAGATCCTTGAGTACATTTCCAAGAAGCACGGCGTCCCGTACGGTCTTTATTCTGCGTTTCATCGAAGACTTTACGATCCCATGCTACGGCTTTTTTCTGCCGAGACAATTCAGTTGTGTGCAACAGAAAGCACTATCTAAGAGCAATACGTCAAATGAACGATGCTCCCATGATCATAGAGGAAAGAAATTTCGAATAATTGGCAGATACCATTGTCAAACACAATTGTTTAGTCGTATAAGTGCATTACCTTAAGTTTGGGTTCGCGGATTTCTTGCCAAACAAAATTGAAGTCTTTTCATTATGAGGGCGACATTCCTTTGAGGCCAGAACTTATCGAAGGAATACTGAATGTGACGTGTAGTATAAAACTTGCGGCGCTACTCCCCTCGAATACGTGTAAGTGTCACGTTATCTTATATCGTGGAGCCGACTAATTGGAAAGGTCTTAATCCCGCCAGAAACCTGAGAAGTCTCACAGAGGTCAAGTAGATGCGAATATCGATATTCAGATTGAGGCGTGAACTCAATGAGCTTGTAGGAGCACGAGATGCTATAAACATAAAGCTGGCATTCAGAATGCTTGCAGCGACGCCTGAGATCATCGAGAAAACCATGTCTGAGAACATTTTGCCACGTTCAACAAAGGTTTACCGTTGCCGACAACGAGGTGCAGACCGGCAAGTGTACTGCAATTGTAGCGTTCTTTCGGGGACCTCCAAAATGGTTCTTTTAAAGAATTGGCCCTCCACGTCAAAACTTGCTCAATTGGTTGCGCATATTCTTCCAGAACGGGCACACCGAGGTGCTTCAGGCGTTGATTTGTCTTTCAGAGCTTGCTCCCACAGAAATCAAGAAGCATTCCCCATATATCAAATCATTCAATTGCAGCCGGTTTGCAAAAGTTTTCAGCCAAGTTAACAACATTAATCGTCCAGCAATATAGATGATAGGCTTGTATTTAAACGTATTATGTGGCCCATTATGGATATTCAAACACAGGTAAGCAAAAGCTTGAATCATATTTCATCTCTTGGTTTGGGATGGGAAAGTGATGGCACGGCGCCTAGTTTGAACTGTTTGGACTGGAGGTTTAGTCTCGATATACTGTACTTCAAACGATCACTTTTGTTGCGCAAGAATCGCAATCTTGCTAGCCCAGCCTCGTCGGCCTCAATACCACGATTTATTCTTGAAGGACTCAGGGGTTTACGCTGAGGAGAAGCCGCTGTAAGTCTGACTTGAAGAAGCTGTGCCTGGCTTTCTATGACGGTCTTTTTCCGCTTGAGTTTCGCTAGCTTCTTCTCCATATTATCAAGTAACAGTTGAAGTTGTGGGTCTGTTTCCATCTGGGCGGCTTCCCTTGCATCTTTCAATTCCAGGGCAGGAAGAACCCCAAAGACTTTGTGGGTCCTTAGTACTTTTTGGAGCCGAGGAATATCCTGTATAGTCAGGTCAAGAACATCGGCAGACTTTTCGAGAATCCGACACGAGTCCCGAATTATCCGTGAGGTGGCGCTCATCTGACTCAAGGCGCACCAAATCAAGAAGTGAATGTGTCAACGCCGAAAGAGTTGTGAGATGAAAGTGAGACTTCTCTGCTTTAATGGTTTTTTAACTGAGCTCAAATAACCGGGTATGTGCAGGATGTTTTGATGTGCTTGATGTTTTGGTGTGGGATGAATTTGACGCGCGGATCTCGAGCCCGGACGAACAGAAAAGTCAACCTTCGGCGTCTGCGCCAGTCTTGAGTCGACCGAGATTGACCAGAGCTGCTACGAAATGCATATTACATTTTTGATGGAAGATTCTTTTTTTCGTGAAAAGTATTCCGGGATCCTTATACTCGAGCAAAGCCATGGAAAAACTGGCCTGTGTGCACTTCCGCACACACTCAACCAGCAAAGCTTCCCCTAGTTTGCCTCTTGGAAATTCGTATCGCCCATTAAATGGTTATTTTTGCTATTCAAGCAAGCATAGCGTGAAAAGTATCGAGGTATTTTCAATTTGACTTTCAGTTGGCTGTGATTTGGCTCGTTGCTTTCCAGATGATACCGTTAATCAGCGCCATAATAATCGCCAATACGCGGTTTCCTAGGGCGGGCGGTGAAATACTTGTTGTGGTTCATTCTAGCCTGTCTGAACTTCCGTAAGATGGCAATTGAATTAGTTGACATATACAGAGTAATGCTTACTCACAAAATTATTCAGAACCAATTTTCACATGGTCAATTCGAAAGTTACAGGTAATCGTCTCAAACACTTGTTGCGATTTTGGTGATTGGAACCAGTGTTGGCCAAATAGCGTAGCTACGTGCGTAGCGACGCCAGCGCGCGCGTTACTACGATATTTTGCACCGTTGACGTTAACGTTGGCGTAGCCTGAAGACCCGGCGATGGCGTTGCCGTAGCGTGGCGTTGTTGGTAATTTTGTTAGATGCGCTATATGCACACAGGATACGATGATTGATAGTTTTTAGTTGTAAAAGGGTTGGGTCGTTATAAATTTACGACCTCGTCTATCTGTTTATTATCCGTCTAAAATCACTTGAAAAAGAGAAAAGAGGTTCTCTTTCTCGTCGTCGAAGAAAAAAACTTCCTCGCCCCCGCAGCTCCGCGTCTCTGGTCGTGTCTGGGAGAACTCGCATTAGGTTATCAAAACCTAGCGCTCGAGCCCCAAATACAAACACTCCCTCGATTACTATCTTTTGAATTCTTTATGAAATATAAAGGGTTTCAAAGAACAGTTATCGGTATTTGTGAGCTCATGTATCC
>JAKTYA010000280.1:0-22792 GCA_030561745.1 Metschnikowia gelsemii
GGTGGCTTTGGAATTTGTCAATGCCTTGTGACCGACGTCCTCCTCATGACGGCCAACTTATCTCCCTTTCAAGGTATGAAAATTCTCACACATCTTTCTTTCCGCCTTCTTGTTGGCTGCTTATTTTCAAATGTTGCAACTAATCCGAGATATCAGAAGCTTTCATGCTTCGTAGAACCCCCATGCTTTTTACGGATTCTAGTTTCGATTTCCGAAAATAATCTGACATTCAAGAAAAGCCAGATGTGAAAGATACACATCAAAAATATCTTTCGAATCTTGAAATACTTCTCAACGACACATAATCGTCTTTTGGGCACAGGGGTTATAATCTAAGTTTATTTTTGTCGGATCCTCAATCTTAGGCAACACCTGCTTCTGTAATTTTTTCGTACTCAGTAAAATGTCTTTGTTTGACCTCAACTTTCATTACTTCAGGGCGGTGAATACTCTAGCCAAGATATTCATTCGTCTCTGAGATACCAGTTGTTCCACCAGGACTTTTGTGCTTCCGTCCATAGTTTTCTTCTGGCTATCACGTCTTCTTCAGTCTGTTGCTACCGAAGAAGTTCCAAAGCTTTTCAAGTGCTTCGGGTGTAATCATGGTATCGTATGGTTAGCGCATTTGACTTCTAATCTGTTGGTAATTTTGTTAGATGCGCTATATGCACACAGGATACGATGATTGATAGTTTTTAGTTGTAAAAGGGTTGGGTCGTTTTAAATTTACGACCTCGTCTATCTGTTCATTATCCGTATAAAATCCCTTGAAAAAAAGAAAAGAGGTTCTCTTTCTCGTCGTCGAAGAAAAAACTTCCTCGCCCTCGCAGCTCCGCGTCTCTGGTCGTGTCTGGGAGAACTCGCATTAGGTAATCAAAACCTAGCGCTCGAGCCCCAAATACAAACACCATATCCCTCCCGATTTCACTCTATGAAGTCCCGACTGCTTGTGGAGGTACGGGTGTGTGTGTGGGAATTCTCACTGGTAAAAAGTTGCAGCTTTTTTTGCAGTCATGGAACACGCGACTGGAGGCAGGGACAATGGCTCCAACAATGGCAACAAACAATGGGCCGCAAAATATTATGCTGGCCTAATAAAATCGGGAAAAAAACGAGCTAAACGGGCATTGTCCAGTAATTACGGTATTTCCAGGATGCGGCATGAATGGCTGTCATCTCAAAATACCATTTTTGTTTTGGCTGAAGGAGAAGGTTTATGACAATAACCGGCAGAAACACTGCTGGCTCCCCTCCAGTTGAGGACGCTTGCTACCAGAGGTAATCTCCGAAGCTCACGTTGATTATAACAAGGGACAAGATTCTTTCACCACCAATTGAGGCATATATATATTGGGGCGCATTTCACGAAACAAAAGAATCCAAGAATTCGAAGAAAGAAAAAAGACAAATAATTCCAGTGTCTCTCCATTCACTCATTCGCATTCTCTCTCCCTCTCTCACTCTGTCTGTCGCTTTTTCGAACAATTTTCCAGTGATACCCAATCCTTTGTTCCTTCAGTCCCCCAAGTTTTCGTATCCTCGAATCTTAAAATGATCCATTCGCTCGCCTACTTGACACTTTTAATTGTTGCCGGCGTGGCTGCGGCCTCAAACCCCAAAGGAATCGCCGTCTATTGGGGCCAAAATTCAGGCGGCGACCAGAAACCATTGAGACACTATTGCGACAAAACCTCAGTGGACATTGTCATTATTGCGTTTGTCAGCGGGTTCCCGAGATTGGAAGTCAACTTTTCCAACATGTGCTCTAAGACCTTTCCCAGCGGATTGCTTGACTGTCCCGAGATTGGCGAGGACATCAAGTACTGCCAAGAGAAAGGCAAACTAGTGCTTCTTTCGTTGGGTGGGGCCACGGGGAATTATGGGTTTGGCAACGATGCCGAGGCCAAGATGTTTGCTCGGACCATGTACGACACTTTTGGGCCCGGAACCGCCAAAGAAAGACCATTTGGAGATGCCATCGTTAACGGGTACGACCTCGATATGGAGGCCGGGACAACTGGATTTGTTGCGCTTGCCAACGAATTGAACAGGTTGCATCTGGACGTGAAGTACCCCTATTTTCTCCTGGCGGCTCCCCAGTGTGTTTATCCCGATGCCGTTTTGGGGGAGGTATTGACCCAGGCCAAAGTGCATGCAGTGTTCATCCAGTTCTACAACAACTGGTGTAATTTGGTGGGCAACCATTTCAACTTGATGACTGACTGGAAGAAATGGGCCGATACCCAGTCTTTGAATAAAAACGTACTTTTGTTTATTGGTTTGCCAGGTAGTCCGCGGTCAGCCGGCTCCGGATACGCCACCATCGATCAAGTGAAAAAGGCTGTGGGCAAAGATATCATGGCGTATGAGAAATTTGGCGGGTTTCTGTTATGGGACGTATCTTCTCTGGACAGTAACACGAATGATAAAGGGGATTCTTATGACAAGCAACTCATGGACCTTTTTCACTAGTTGCGTTGGCGACGATTCCTTGACTTTGCTCTGCTCGTGTATCTATGTACTTTGAGTCTCTTTAGTGATTTTGATGTTTCTTCATGTTCTCTTTGATTGAAATGGGAAATAATTTCAAGTTCAATTCTTGACGTTGAGCCAGAATACACAACAAATAAATAGATCCAAAATGATTCGATTGCTCATTTTTGAGAAATAGAACACACTTAATACTAGTCGTCGGGAAAAGCTTCAAATCGAGTTCCAAGCCGGACCCTTGAGTGTAACCCATTTCTGTCTTTTAACGAGGCTGCTTGTATCATCGAACTTCTCAATTATCCTTGCGATATTAATTAAGTGCTGTTTGAATTCGATTGCGCAATATTGAATTGTGATTCGCCAGATAGCCATGAACGTCCGAAAGCCAGAACCCGCCTCGAAACCATGGTCTGATTGTCACAGAATACGCTCAAGGGTAAGGAGGTCTTTGTTTTTGGTACATCCCCCATTCTTGGACCTTTTTGAGATAATTATTTATGACTCCAGGTGTACTCTAACATGCATCTGAAGTAGTGTGTCCATGAACTGATTTTGTCTCAATTCAGGTGATAGTCGTGCTCCCAACTTTTGCTTGTAGAAAGGATCATGTTATCGTTCTCATCTGGGATGATAATTGCGAAGATTACGAAAAGAGGACGCCGAGATGTGGGCATTTCTGAGGCTCTTAACGATCGTCTTCTGAGATATACGTGAACCCGTGCTTTGAAAAATTGTATCCTCAAAACTATCGCTTCTGAGACATTCCTTTAAATTGAATGCCCCAGCAACAGCAAGATAAACCATTGTCAATTTAACCCTCATGTGTCCATGATCATCGAACGACAAAACTTACAGGAAATGTAAGGATTTTCGTCAGCGGCACGTCATAAAATCTCATGTAATTTGCTTCGCGTGTAAATCCAATGGAACTTTTTGCAGCGATGGATGGCGCATATGTGATCTCCTTTGTTTCGAAATACCTGCGGCAATACCGCCCAATTCCTGGAATTGTCTGACGAAGGTTTCATGAAAATCAACCACAGACGCACCTACCGAGGACCAACCGAAATGGACAATCATTCCTGAATTTGAAAATGGTACCAGAAGAACATCGTTTCTTTTTTTAAAAAAAGGAAGAACTCACAATGAAAGAGCTCCAGCAAGCTTTGCAAAGCCTCGGCTCATTCGAAGCCGGCTTCGAGGTGTTGGTTCCATATGGAAAACCCAAGAGCAGCGATGGCATAAGCGATGGTAAACAGCCGGTCTTTGCCGGGCTTCGAGCACAAAAGCTAACACGTAAAAATATCGCAGTTCATTGCATTCACGTACTCGTCGGCGAAAGCCGGATCGTCTGTCTGGCCAAGGCCTTTAAACAAAGTCGTGTGCTATTATTGCCTTTACGAGAGGTCCAAAAACGCGGGGAACAGCACGTCTCGGCTCCTGTTACCGACCCCGGCATATCCCGATCTATCATTGTCACGAACAGGCAATTCTGGGCAAAGCAGGTATTTCCTATTTGGACCCGGGCTTAGTTCAATCGCTTCACTTGCATACAAATGGGCTGACATGCCCGATTAATGCCGCTGCGCATTCTGTCACCGCTTGACGTTTTTTGCAGGTCTCGGTGCCTAATTTGGATAGCTTTAGCGGATAGCTCCTTGCGTTCAGAACAACAAAACATACGCGTTCTCTTTTTTGCGTGAACGGCCGCACCGACTTCTGCAACCTCGCCGTTTGTTGGCGGTTGCATTTTTGTGAAGTATGAAGCCACCCATTAAACCCACACTTTGTTCTGTAGAAGCGGGGGTTCAATCGTCCGTTGATATGAAACATTATTCCTTTCAGACTTTGAAGAATTCCCCGCTCTTCACTTGCTTTTCACGAGGTATAAAACACAGACAAATGACTTCCAACATAACGTTTGCTGGGAGTTTTCTTCCATAGATATCTTCTTCTCTTCTTGTCTTAGATACTAGAATGATCTTCAACACTTTCATCTGTTTCGTGACTTTTTTTCTCGCGGCCGTCTTGGCCAAACAACCACTTCCTAAAGGAATCACGGTCTATTGGGGCCAAAACTCCGGCGGAGGCCAGGTCAGGTTGAAACATACTTGTGACCGGTCCTCTGTGGACACGGTGATCTTGGCGTTCCTCAACGGATTCCCCAAAATGGAGCTCAACTTCTCCAATATGTGCTGGCAAACGTTTTCTAGTGGCTTGCTCCATTGTTCCGACATTGCCAGCGACATCAAGTACTGTCAGCAGCAAGGAAAGAACGTGCTTCTTTCTTTGGGAGGAGGCGTGGGCACCTATGGCTTTGACAGTGACGACCAGGCCAAGCAATTTGCCCAAACTGTGTATAACACATTTGGCCCCGGACACGCGGACGAGCGGCCTTTCGATGATGCTATAGTCAACGGATACGACTTTGATTTCGAAAGAGGAAAGACCGGGTACGTTGCTTTTGCCAATGAATTGAACCGGTTGCACGCCGACGTCAAATACAACTACTACCTCACGGCCGCGCCTCAATGTTTCTACCCCGATGCTGCGGTCGGAGACGTTTTGGATCAGGCCCATGTAGATGCTATCAACATCCAGTTTTACAACAACTGGTGCAACCTCAACGGTCAACACTTCAACTACATGACAGACTGGAAGAACTTCGCCGAGACGGCATCATTCAACAAAGACATTCTCATGAATATCGGCTTGCCAGGAAGCGTCGGGTCGGCCGGTTCCGGATATGCCGATCTCGACACGGTCAAGAAGGCCGTGGGCAAAGATATCTTGCAGTATAAGAACTTTGGTGGGTTTATGTTGTGGGACGCCACTTCTCTGGAGAAGAACACAGATGCTAAAGGCGTTTCATACGACCAGCAACTCAAGAACTTTTTGAACAATCCCGATCTTGGGGTTCTGAGACGAAACGGTTCCTCTCCAAAGATTTAAGGTTTGGGGTTAGCAATGTTTAGCTGTATCTGTGTTGACAGGGCGTATTTTGTTAGTTTGATTTAAAAGTTCGTATTTGAATGTCAATTGTTTCACACTTTGGGCAGTAGTCATTTGCCTGCCAACGGTCCATATGTTGAGCTTGAATTTTGAGTGGTCTTCCTCTTTTTTTGAAGTCAAGGAAAATCGTCAGCTGTTCGTGAGATCAGTCCACAGTGTTTTCAATTACAGGTAATTGCATCCATCACAAACATCCCAAGGCCAAAAAAAGACATGCGGCATTGGAAACAGTAAAAGCCAGGATCTCATGAACAGCTAAAGGAAGTGTAAAAGATCAGGTCTTCTTGGAAACCTCCCTCAAGTCTAGCAAGAACAGATACCGAGAAGCAGCCACCGACTCTAGCGGATGTCTCGTTCACCTCTTGGACAAAAGTCTCGCTATTGACAACCAGGATGTTGATTCTTCTATAACGTCATGTAGATACTCACACCGGCGAAGGTTTGGATTGAGCGTTCGGAGAATGACAAACGCTTCAAATGAGACCACAAAAATGGAATGGACTGAGAATGGTCCTCTTATTCGCTTTTGGGCTCATTCAAGTCTGCTTCTATGTGACTCGTCCAAAGAGGGTTTAGAGAAGGCTTCGAGAGCACAATTAGAACACCTGCCCGAGTCGAGACCACAGTTCTCTGAGGGCTCGGGATATAACTAAGGTATCCCTTTTGTCGAACTCATGAAGTTTTGAAACCTTTTTCGTCGTTCGCCTGCAATGATTTGCGAAAGAACTGTATGATAAATTTCAATGTTTCAGCGCCACAAACAAATGGCCAAACAAGAATCAATGCATCTGGATCCATATTTTGAAAACCAACGTGAGGCATCGTATCAGCATTCAGCCGTTGTCGGTCCATCAGCCTCGCTTATCGATCATGGAAATCGATTTCGGGTTCATAACATTGTTCCATTCTCTAGCGGGGCCCTATCAGACTATTGATCAATGCCCACTGTTGCAAAAGCCACTCGAAGACAAATGGAGGTTCCAATTCGCCCTGTATTGAAAGCTGCTCATCAATTGGTCACTACTTAGATCCATCCGACAGAAAGCCACAAAAGAAATTCAGACCATTTACCTCACGTTGAAGTATACGCAGGGATACACTAATAAGGCAAGATAAATCCATGCTTTAGAAAACTCCGAGGCTTTGAAAACTTCGGCACTGCTATCAAAATTATCAGTTCTAGCAAGCGTGTACCTTGGTTAGAGCCGAGCTCTTTTTATCGAAGTCCGAGGGATATCAGAACATATTTTCTGAAGCTGACAAGTCAGATCTGCGAATCCAAGCATTTATCGCCGCTTTCAATCCAATTATGTGTGTCATTGTTCGACCTTAGGTTAGCCCATCTAGTCACATTATCGATTTTAAGTTGAGCATTAACATCTTCCAGCGGAGACGAGTAGTTCGCCTCGAGAGGTAGTGTTCAGTTCGTGAATTGAATCACCATGAGCTTCGATGTCGGTGCAATTGGCCATCACTATGTCGATAAAAGCTTTTGCGAGAGCGTGAATGCTCTGTGTTTCAAGAAAAACCTTGTAGTTTTACCACATCTGACAAGCAGATCTTGTCATGTTGGTTTGAGGTGGCTCAATCCACACAGCAAGGGTGCATAGTTCCCTGTTCAATAAGCCAACTGAGCCTTAGCAGCCATTTTGGAGTATAGATCTCTGCCTCCAGAATTATAGGGTAATTCTTGCGAGTTGAAGCTCCCATCCCAACTAATGCCGCAGTATCAGGAAGCACAACTTCGTTAGCCAAGACCATTTCGGTTAAAATATTCTTCCCTGTCGTCGGCATAGTCTTGCAAGTGAGTCGAGATACTTGCCTCTGAGAGACGTACCATACGTTCTTTTCTATATCTGCCTCGCACAATCGAGTCACCACGTGTCATGTCAGTAAAAAAGGAGCTCTTTGGAGACAAATCATTCAATAATGAACAAGTCGGGCCTTGTACCCCGGCAAGGTAAAAGCAAAGCTGGTCTTTTTAGGTGAAACTAATGTGAACCGGTCTCATAAGAGGAAAAGACGTAATCTCCAGCGTTAAGAAGGTCAGCACAAGAAGATTTCAATGTTTCGAATGGAGGTGAGGAGGCCCAAAGAAAGTAAACCCCATAGACTTTTCCACCTAGCAGGTGAGCTTGACAGTTCCCTGTTCCATTCTGCAACCTAACTCGCTCGACCGTATTTGTTACACGTGCTAAACATACAGGATTCTCGAATCATGCCATCTATAAGTGTTTCACAGAGTTTCACATTCGATTGAGTTAATTTCGTTCTGGAAACGAAGGAGGTGTTTTCAGAAGTGAAAGTTTTTCAGAGGAGAGGTCTCTCGAGGAAATGATTGGATCACTGAAGAAGTAACTGGGTCTTTGAAAGAACGATGAGCTCTCAGAGATGGCTCCATGAGGGGCCTGAGATGGCTCATAAAATGAGGTGTGAAATGGCTCAAGCAAGGAGTCTGGGAATGGCTTAGCCACGCCACCCCCGCCGGCATAGTTCATGGTGATCTCACCACCTTGCTATACTTGTGTACTACCGTAAGACCCTGAAGAAGACGGCGTGCAGAATGGTTCAAGTAAACCGGCCCCAAATCGCCGCCTATCCAGTTTTCTAAGTTGTAATCGCCGGGCCCCGCTTTTTCCGGGGCCTCGAGAGGCGATACTAGCGCATGAATTAGAGGCACATCGCTTGCATCTGACTGACACTGGGCTTGTTTAGTCATAGGAAGAGGAGACACTAGAACGACAAATGTCTTCCAGCGCTCGGATTTGGATTTCATGTTGATGTGGAATTCACGGATCCCCGCTAACTCACGGACAGTGGACGCCTTGATTTTCTGCCGGTAGTTTTTGCACTGGACTAAAACATCTATATCTTTACTGAGATCAAGGGCATTGCTCCGCGTCGAAACCGGCTTGCACAACAGGAGAAGTGAAGTTGTAGGTGTTCTTTTCAAACCTCGCGAACTCGGCGGCCCGCCACTTTTCGCAGAGTCTTTCTGGGACTCACTTTCGGAACAACTTCCTGTCTCGTTTTCCGAATCCTTATCTGAGTCGATATTTGAGCCCTCAGCTGACTTGGAAACCGCGCTCGTGGCCTGTTTTTGGTACTTTGAAAGGTCCCACTTGCCAAAGAGATCGAGCCCGTTGTCTCCAGCGCCACCCACGCGTTTCAAGTCATAGCAATCAAGCGACTGTTCAAGCAATTGCTTGGCGGTGAATTCATAGAGCGTGCCTCGGAAAAGCGCGCCCTTGAGCGGCTGTTTCTTGAGCCGGCAGAAGTCGAGGTAATCCTGACACGTCTGAACTTCTTTGAGAGTGGAAACCATCCGGCGGAACCGAAGAGATCGCAGGATTTGGTGCATTCTAGGTGTGGTCTCGTGACACAGAGGGAGTGAGGGATATTTCCAGGAAAGTTTCAGGGACTTTCGCGGGGTTTTTTTTGTGGCAATGTAATTCTCCGTGGCTTCTCTAATTCCTTTTCTCCCTGACTGTTTTCAACAATTTAGCTAAGATGAGTTCAGTATAACTGAAGAATGGTGCCGAAGAATGAGACCTAAAATTCAGGCCTGGTTGGGCCAAGGTTTGAGGAGCCAATGCGCGACGCGAACTCTAGCCTCTACAGCTGTAGAGAGCCATGGTCCATGGGCGTATTTTTGATCCTCTTTCATTCTCAAATTAATTCAATTTATTTTTCATACCCGATTCGTTTCTGCGAACAACTCCAAGATATCTGTCTTTGGTATTCTATCAAAATGGACTTGAGTGTCGCTTTTGGTCTTCAAGCACAATTCTCCCAAAGTTGTGAGCAGCTTTCAAAGTGCTAGATCGCAACCTTTGCTTCCGGATAAAGAGTCTCACTAAAATCTCACTAAAATCTCACTAGAATCATGGAATCCATGAAAAAAGAAGCATGTTTCAAGGGCTTTGGAGACCGTAGCTCCACCCGCAAGATCGCTGGAATTTATAGGGCAGCCCGGTGCTCAGGGCTAGAAGTAGCTATTTCCAGAGGTGGAATAAAGCGCAAAATAACTACGTATAGTTCCATAGCTAGAACTGCAGTACTTAGCAATCCTGAACGCGGCGTGGTGTTACTTCGGATGCAATAATATTTATAAGAGTATTTATAAGAGTATTTATAAGAGTATTTATAAGAGAGGTACCTTGAAAAAGAAAAAATTGGTATTATAAGTTTGCTTCTTTAGTAATTATCGATGTGAGGTAAATTAGTGATGTGCCAATTTCGCGTGCCCAGATGTTCTGTACTATAGCTCGCCGCAGCCTGATGCGTCCTCCCATTCTTTGAACAGAGTGCTTCTTCTATTATTTGAACAGAATTCTTCTTCTATTATTTGAACAGAATTCTTCCTCTATTATTTGAAAAGAAGGTTTTATCTGCTGTTTAAGGAGAGTGCCTTTTTTTCGTTGTCATTTATTGGCTCTATATTTTGAAAAGAGAGCTTTGTCTATTGCTTGAACAGAGTGATTTGTCTGCTATTTAAGGAGAAGGCTTTGTCTATTGTTTGAACAGAAGGCTTTTTCTGTTATTCAAAAAGAGGAAATTTGTAGTTTTGAGCAAGTTATAATTACGCTGCAAATTTCCCAAAACCACTGTAAAACAAGACAAAAAAGGGCAAGAGCTCGAATGATTAGGGGTACTAGCGTGCCACCTTTAAGTTCCTAGTGGGTTCCAATAAGTCGCATTACCATTAAGAATTACGTGAGAAGATAAAAGCGTGCTTCACTTCGACTACATTTTTTTAAATGCGCTTTAGCCCAAACTTTACGAACGTTTACCGATTGTACTTCCATTGTGTTTCCATTCTCCTTCTATTCTCCTTCCAATCTCTCTCCATTCTCCTTCTATTGTACGTTGAAAGTATCCATAAAGCAAATCACACCGTTGAGGATTACACGCTAACCAAATGAGAGATCCTCTTGGTTATGTCAGTCTGCCTCCTACGCATGAAGACGTCGCAGCTCGCAGAACTATACCTTCTTTCAAGATTGACAAAACTTGGCTTCCACGTTCCTTGAGACGGTTAGAAGAGCCTACGGTCAAACTTGCAAATACCCGGGACTATGTGAGAGTCTCTTGTGAACTGCTTTACCGATTGGTTTGATCGCACTGTAAAACCGATCACAGAATCATGCACGCAGATGTCTCCCACGTTGGCGAGACTGGCTTTGCGACTTGAGCTTTGGCAAAGGGCTACTTCCCGCAATGATACCGAGATCATTAAACCTGGAAATCTTGAGTGGGCCAGTGTAATCGAGTGTGTGAGCGCAAGTAGTGCCGCGCTACCCCCTGTACTTTTTGCAGCCGCCATATTGCAAAGGGGATGGTACAAGCGCTTACCGAAGAAATGGCGTTTGAGGTGTAGTCCAAAGAAATGGACCAAAATCCAGCTTGCCATTCAATGGCCAGAGGGGACTTTTATCTCTTTAAGGGCTTTGATTGCGATGTGAAAATGCCGTCTCTTGCTCTTTGATGAACACAGGAGTCCTTTGACTTCAGAGGTTTCGAATATATGCGAGGCAATTTGCATAACGATACAATGCATGTCAGCGTGTGCACTTTACCGTCTTCAGCCGCTTGTTCTTGTATGTTTGTTTATGAAAGAGGCATACAGAAAGATTATGAGTGACAGAGTAAAAGAAAGTGTGCACAGCATCAATGAGTTTGAAATTTTCAAAGCATGCCGAGGCTAGAAAAGAGACCTTGAGGCAAAAAAGTGTCCTAAGTGCTTTTAAGGCCCCTGTCTGGTTTTACCAAGACCCTAATTATATGATTAATATGGTTGCCTCATAGCGTTGGTGCATCACTTTCTGAGCAAGTAAAGCAAACAGAAGTGATGCAGGAGGATGCACAAAAAAATTCCCAAGAGAGCCCCAGGATACCGATTATAGTCAGTTTGATGAGCACTTAGCTAAATCTATTGGTGAATGCTTTCTTAAGTGCCTAAGGGTGTCGGAAGCCCTTTGGTTGATCTGCGCTAACACTCAGCGCATGAAGTTACTCGTGAGCGCACCGCAAACGAGAATTTGAAAGATAAGACGTCACAGTTCAAAACACAATCGAGAGTTTGAAGAGTGAAGGTTTTTGGAGGAACTCGAAAACATGAATTCGCTTGCAGATATACAGCAGGAAAGCCCAAATAGCGAATCTGGCGCGGTTTCAAGCAGTGAATCTCCAAAGCAAAAGCGCCGGCCTCAAGTGTGTGGTACATAAGGCGTTATAGGAAAGCGCCCTCCTAGTCAATGGAAGTCTATGAAAATATTTATTCATGGTTCTAGCTCACAATTTGAAGCTGAGGCGACAATGGAGCTTTGAGGTGGCCGAGTCCGTGGGTGGCCGAGTGTGGCGTGATGTACCGTACTCTATCAAGTGGGTTCGGCATGCATGACCAATAAATCACTTGACGGCAAAATTGTTGAAGAATGGCTCGAAGTTCTAACATTCTCGTTGACTAAACTTTTCCATAAAGCCTCACAGAGATCAATGAAAGCCCATAGCGCACTCTGGGACTAATCATAACTGTTTGGAGACTAATAAACTTGTGCAGTATGAGTCAGAGTGAGATAGTTCTTCAGTGACAGAAAAACAATATAATACCCAAGACATTATATGCTGAAAGCACCAGAAAACCCACACCCAAGCCTTCCATTCAACCTTCACGGCCTTCTACTTCACAAAAAGAAGAATCAATCAGGGTTTGATAAATATGCAGATCACGTGCACCTGATCACATGCCCCGGCCAGATATTCAGACACGCTCACCAGGTTTCTCGACTCACTGAAAGCTTTTAGGGAAGAGAAATAGTAAGAACCAAACCCAGCAGGAACAACCAAATCCCCCCTAATTCTCTTTGAAACGCCGTATTGATGCCCCCGATATAAAATCTCGTTCCATTTCATCCACGTTAAACCCTCAAAAACATGCTTCTTCTCACACTTATCTCGCTTCTCTCTATTGCGCCGGCGCTAGCTTTACAGGAGATCGAAATCTTCACCAACGACCTTCATACATTTCAAAAACAAGATCTTGGAGTTATTTCTTACAACATTGAGCAGCGCACATCTTCGTTTCACACACTGCCGGAGGTATCAGTGAAATATGGCCGGCTCCAGATCTGTGCACGTGACCCCGGCGCCTCAGCACCTTCTTGCTTTGGGTATCAAGAAGTCGACTCCGAAAGCCCGATGAACTTTGCAGGCGACTTTCAAGTTCTTATAGACAGCAAAAGTGGAGAAATTTATAGGCTTTCGTTTGCTCGTCAAAGCCAAAGTCCACATCTTAATTTTAGCAGTCTGGTTCGCACAGTAGACATAGTGGGAGGGCCGTTGGAATTCTCAGAAATGACCATGGAGAAGGCCCCAAAATCCCAGAAGAGGCGTGTTGTGCGTAAAAGAGTCGTGGAGAATGAACAAGGAGAGAAATTGGAAGAGGAATTAGCGGAGGAAATTGTGGAGGAAGTCGTCGAAGGCGAAGAAGCTAAAGACTTTGACTCTCGGTCGTGGGTGCAAAGAAACTGGATGTATATTGTGCCTCCGCTTATCATTTTCCTCGTTTTGAGTCCGGGCGAAAAGTAATGTGAAACATATAGAACCTGGTGACTCGAGGCTCGATCAATGAAAAAGAATGAGCTCAATATTTACCGGAAGATAGGGAGCTTGGTGGAATTCTTATGATATGAACTTTCCTAAGAATCTTGATATGAACGTTATGTTGCCGTTACCATTATGCGCCACATATTTGAATGCAATCATTGATCAGGATTTACATCGGGGATGAACAGAATGAATGAGCCAACCCAAACAAATCTTGGAAGTACACTTAAAATTGATGCGTTGTGAATTTTCCGACAAGTTTTTCCGTGGCACAATTTTAGGAATGGAAATGAATCTGGCTGCACTCAAGATATTGGATATTCTAAGATTTCATTCAATTGTCTCAACTCTCTATCAGCTGAAATGATGGGATCCAAAATCTATTCAGGTATGTAAAATATTAAAAGACTCTTCCTGAGCCATTTTGTCACATCCACCTAATATACCTGATGATGCATTAGGTTCATCAATCAATGGCTGATTCACTGTGGCTCGCTCGAAGGGTGCAGAACAATTTCTTCAGGTGGACATTTCTCGTATTTCCTAAACTCGCTCACAACCAAATGTGAGGCAAATATGGAGCAATAGTTTCATTCATCGATACATGCCTCTCTCAGGTCCATTTTCTGCCCTCATCGTCATGTTGATTCTGATATAGATCATGCTTCTTTGCAAATATCGAGCCAAACTTCCAGCTTAATATCCTTCTATTAATTCGCGTTGACGGGTTATAAAAGCACCAATAAGTGTGTGAATCAGGGATTATGAAGGAATCTTCGATGGATCTTCAATCTCTTGTTTCTACCAAAAAATGCTCTGAAAACGTGAGAGGAAACTTTTGTTTCTAAGGATCTTGCCACCAAACTTAAGGCTTCAGTGGTGCAAAATCTGAACTTACAGAAAGCATTCCCAGCCTCTCATCTGGCCTTTTCTTACCTCTCCTCTGGCCTCTACTTTGGCCACTTTACATTACATCAACCTTTCTGTTCCGGGGTCTTGTCTAACGCCCTTTGCACTCTTTTCAGATCCCAATTAAAGGGGAGGAAACCTCACATCAAGGGCTCTTCTTCAAGTATAAAAAAGTGGTCGGCTAAGAGAAGTGTTGCAGATCATACTAAAAAGGCAATAAGAACAGCCCTGACTTTACCTATGACAACCAAATACATTGAAACGTGCAGTATTTCCGTTAAGATGGACTGATGCGACGTGGTTTGAGGAGTTTAAAGAGCGTTCTAAGACTTTTGTGTTTTTAAATCTTTCAATGAATGCAACAATTAGAAGACGCTTCATTTCTTGGTCCTTAGCATGTTGCACGTTTTGAACAACGATGTGCTGTAAAGGATATCTGGGTCTAGATACATCCAGCGGTTACTCGCCAGATCTCTGTATCCTTTTGCTATCTCCAACAGGACCGCGTGCCGATTATTGAAGTTACCCCGGTGATACTCGAGAAGAGAGAAGTCGAGCTTCTATCGGAGTCCATTGTCACAATACATTCCACACCGTTACCGAGATTTATAGAGGTTCGAACATCAGCACCTCTGGATCTATGACCCCGCATATATTCACATATCTATATGTTTCATCGTCGCCACTTCTGGCGACTTTTGCTTAATCCCAAAGGAACATCCTCCACATGAAAATCCTCCACATCTGGCACAAGCACAATTTTCAATTCCAATAATTACGAAATGAAATACTGGTCCAAGCTCGACTTCCAGAAAGCACATACACCCGTACACCAGACATGGTCAAAGAATTTAGGTACCGAGCGAAAACGACTTAATTTGGGGTAATTACGGAGATTGTGACATTTCATATAGTAAAATTCGCGTCATAGTGCTTTTCCCGAGCTTTGATCTACTTCTTAGGAAGAAACGTCTGTGTTTTGGCGGTCTATTCCCAAAGCCAACACCCGTACACCACACGAGGTCAAAGAATTTAGGCACCGAGCGAAAACGGCTTAATTTGGGGGAATTACGGAGATTACGATATGTCATATATTGATCATCGCATCATCATGCTTTTTCCGAGCTTTGATCTTCTTCTAAGGAAGAAGTGTCTGTGTTTTGGCGGTGTATTCCCAATCAAGCTGACTCGCCATTATAAACACCCGTACACCACACAAGGTCATAGAATTTAGGCACCGAGCGAAAACGACTTAATTTGGGGTAATTACGGAGATCACGATATTTCATATATTAATTATCGCGTCATCATGCTTTTCCCGAGCTTTGATTCCTATTAGGAAGAAGTGTCTGTGTTTTGGCAGTCTTTTTCCAATCTGACTGACTTTAGTAGTAGTGACCGCGAAGCTTCGTAACCCACTAAGAAATCGCCAATCAACTTCTTTAGCAAGACATCACAAAATGTAGCCTCATTGATTCGCCCAAACCAAAAAGGTAAGTACCAAAAACAGTCTTCAGAGCTTCATGCGAATATCTGTCATGTAGGAAATTTGCATTGTCCAAGTACACACATCACCATCTAACATAACTATTTTGAAGAAAAGGCCACTGTTGCAGTGTTGCGCGTTGACGTAATTTTGCGTAAATCGTAATGAAAATTACGCGTTTACGCTAAGGATTTACGATTACGATTAACGATTACGACGACCCCCATTTTCGTAAATCGTAATTTATCGTAATACGTTTTACTTTTAAGTTTTTTACGTTTATATTTACGCTTTTTTACGTTTTTTACGCCTTTTTACGTTCTTTATTACGTCTATTTTTCGTTTTTCACGCTTTTTCTAAGGTCTTTCTTCAGTGAGGTACTCATTAACCAGTGCTGCACATCTTGCTCAGATATTGGGTTGAAGCCCAAGCAGAAGCACCTGACATGCACGTATTCACGGCCGTAAATTTTGTGATACTCGAATGCTCCTCGCTCGTTCATTGAAAACAAAAAAACGAGAACGACTCGCACGCCACCTTCTCCAAAGCCCATTTTCACCATTCTGCGTGCTCCATTACGATGACAGATATCTCTTCGGAAGGGTCTAGTTCGCAGGCTGATTTCAGTTCCATTGGATTAAAACAGCTGAGCTCGCCTGCTTTCAAATTAGGTCTATTCAAACGACAAGTTTAGGAGACTAAACTTGACCAAGGAAGGCTTGTCTCGCTTACGTGTAACGCTTCTTATTGCTCTCGAAAGTATACCCATAAATGCGAGGGGAATGTGACAACTTTAATCAAGCAAAACAAATCTGAACACCGACATATGTTGTACCGTTTCGCTAAAATCTGCACTAAATTTGGTGGAACACAGTTTTGAAGCAAGAAAATACATAAATCGATACTATTAACGCATTTCCAGAGTGCTAAGTGGAGAGATTGATTATGAACAAGTTACGAACAAATTACGAAGAATTACGAAAATCATTACGATAAATTACGAAATATTTACGACAAAATTACGCCACAAATTACGATTTACGATTACGATGGTGATTACGATGGCTCCCAAAAACGTAATTTTAATTATGGTGGTGATTACGATGGCCCCAATTTTCGTAAATCGTAATTTTGGCGTAAAACGCGCGTAACGCGCGACACTGCACTGTTGCTCCCGCAAGTTTCTCTCCCGCAATTGATGCTCCCGCAATAACGCTTACGCGATTTATCCGCAGAATCGTGCGATTGGCTCTTGCATGCAGGGACCCTTAGGTACTTTTATCACGTGACATACACTTCTCCAGCCTATCAGCGACGGAAGATTCGCGTTTACTTAATGGAAATGAGGTGAGGAGCCTCCACCCAATTGAGAATTTTCTTATTCACCACACAGCCTATTCCAGCTTTTAGTTTTAATCATTGATCTTTTCATCGGGCACACGACGGAATTTCGCCTAGAATAATCAGGAAAATAAGGCACAAGGCACGAGGACAATTCTACCTTATTGAATTCTTTCCGATTCCAGTCTTGAAAATTCTTTTATATCTTGTTTGAGGTGGTGCTTTCTATTTGAAACAGCCGCTGAGTCCATAATCTTGACTTGGGCCCACAAAAACACTCTTTAGTTGTGAATTGTTTTGCGCCAAGACCCGTCAAAGTTAAAGGAAAAAAGACCTTTCATCAGAAGGATCTCACACTTATCTTCCATAACCTTTAGGCATTTCATTCACTCCACATTATACTACAAAGACAATGTTATCGAAAACATTGAGAACCGCCGCCACAAAACCAGGCGTGATAGCAGCACGGCGCTTTTTGGGTGCGTCACCGCGCTCCTTGAACGAGGTCCAGGTCACTGTTGACGGCCAAACCGTGCTGATCGAGGCCGGATCGTCGATCATTCAGGCTGCCGATAAAGCCGGCGTTGTCATTCCTCGGTATTGCTACCACGATAAGTTGGCTATTGCCGGAAATTGCCGGATGTGTCTTGTTGACGTGGAACGCATGCCAAAATTGATTGCATCCTGTGCGATGCCCGTGCAAAACGGCATGGTGGTGAACACGAAAAGTGAGCGTGTGCTCAAAGCCAGGGAAGGTGTCACAGAAATGCTCTTGGAAAACCATCCGTTAGACTGTCCTGTTTGCGACCAAGGTGGCGAGTGTGACTTGCAGGAGCAGAGCCATCGGTACGGCTCCGACCGCGGCCGGTTTGCTGAGGTCGTGGGCAAGCGTGCGGTTGAAAACAAGGCCATTGGCCCCTTGGTCAAGACTTCTATGAACAGGTGTATTCACTGCACAAGATGTGTACGGTTCATGAACGATGTGGCTGGAGCTCCTGAGTTGGGCACTGCTGGAAGAGGCAATGATATGCAGATCGGCACATATATCGAGCGGAATATTAACTCCGAGATGTCTGGAAATGTCATTGACTTGTGCCCTGTCGGAGCGTTGACCTCGAAACCATATGCATTCAAGGCTCGTCCGTGGGAGTTGAAACGCACAGAGACAATCGATGTCATGGACGCAATTGGATCGAATGTTCGTGTGGACGCTCGTGGAATCGAAGTCATGCGTGTGATGCCACGTCTCAACGATGAAATCAACGAGGAGTGGATCTCAGATAAATCGCGGTTCGCTTGTGATGGGCTCAAGACCCAACGTTTGACCGTACCATTACTAAAGAACGGCGACGAGTTCAAAATCGGAACTTGGGATGAAGCCTTGTCGGTGATCACCGCGGCTTTCCACAAAATTCAACCTAAGGGCGACCAGTTTAAGGCCGTGGCTGGTGCGTTAGCCGATGCCGAGTCAATGGTTGCGTTGAAAGATTTGGCTAACAGACTAGGCTCTGAAAACACCACCACCGACGTCAAACAAGCCACCTCCGCGCATGGCGTGGACGTGCGTTCCAACTATCTTTTTAACTCCACCATCGACGGCATTGAGGATGCCGACCAGATTTTGCTTGTGGGAACAAACCCCAGACATGAAGCTGCCGTGTTGAACGCGCGTATCAGAAAGGTGTGGTTACGTTCTGAGTTACAGATTGCACACGTTGGTCAAGAGTTTGAGTCCACCTTCGACCTCGAGCACTTGGGCGCATCTGCCACTGACTTGTCCAAGGCTTTGGCTGGTGCCTACGGCAAGAAATTGGCTGCAGCAAAGAACCCATTGATCATTGTTGGTTCTGGTGTGGCTCAGTCCAAAGACGCCGATGCTATTTACCATACTGTGGCAGACTTCGCGTCGAAAAACAAAAACTTTAACACAGACGGTTGGAACGGTGTCAACCTTTTGCATCGTGAGGCCGCGCGCGCGGCTGCATTGGATCTCGGGTTCCAGGCTGTTGGTGCTAGCCCCTCGACGAAAGCCAAGTTTATTTACTTGCTAGGTGCTGATGAGATCGGCAGGGGCGACATTCCAAAGGACGCCTTTGTCGTGTACCAGGGTCACCATGGAGATGTCGGCGCGATGATGGCCGATGTCGTGTTGCCAGGTACCGCATACACGGAAAAGTCCGCCACATATGTCAACACTGAGGGCAGAACTCAGGTGACACGTGCGGCTACAAACGCCCCTGGTGCTGCCAGAGAGGATTGGAAGATTGTTCGTGTGTTGTCTGAGTACTTGGGCGAGACCTTGCCATATGATGACATTTACGGAGTTAGAGAAAGATTGGGTGAAATCGCCCCACACTTTGTAAGACACGATGTCGTCGAGCCTTCTAGTGTGGAGGTTGCGGAGATCGGCCTCAAAGACATTCTCAATAGACACATGAAAGTGAAGGCTCTGGGCGCTGCGTTGAAGAACCCCATTGACAACTTTTACTTCACTGACGTGATCTCGAGGTCCTCGCCTACCATGGCTAAGTGTGTGTCCTCGTTTGGCGCGAAGATTGACAAGGTCAAGGACCCAAAGCCCGAGGTCAGCATTGCCTAGTTACCGCTGCCGCCTCCAAATTGCATGTGTGGACAAGAACCACCAACCTCCGTATCTATTAATGAGCTCTCGCTTTTATTTGTATTTTATCTACGTCTCGCGGTCCGTTGAGGACTTCAATAAACAAATATCCAGATTTACAGTTTCACACGATATGAATTGCAGGGGTCTTCCTCGATGAAGTATGCTGCTTCGGGTTGTTGGCTCGCCATATACTACTTCCCCATATCTTGATGTCTGTCACTTTTCAAAACGCCAGGATTCCGTCATGTGCCATTACTTCAAGTCCGTAAGTTTCAGATACGACCACTTAGCAATATTAAGAATGTGAATGCCTTTAATAAAATCCTTACCTTTTGAATGAGAGAAATTCAAGCATTTTCTTCGTAAATTGCACTCCTTCGTCTGACCATTTGAAGACATTGCCCGACACCGTTTCCTAAGTAATTGATCTCGTGGATCAAAGTCGTTCTATTGTACCAGATGTATAGTTTGATGAATCAAAAGCGAAACTCTTCTTCATCATCCTTATTCGAAGACGGCAAGGAACTTTCTGTTTCTTCCGCAGAGGCCTTCGTCTCTTCCTCAAGCAAATACTTCTGCTTGCCATCTGCCAGATTGGCCGAGCCCGAGCCCGAGCCCGAAACGTCCGAGGTCTTTTCCTTGAGGACCTTATATAGACTTCCCTGAGAAGCGGTTGTGGCTGTAGAGGGCGCCGTTTTGATTCTGGAGTATTCTATGATCTCCACGCGTTCCGGCCGGTCCTCCTTTGAGTTTCTACCACCACTGGAGATTTCCCCAATTTCTTCGTGAGGAACAAAGACCCGGTTTTTCTCGTCAAAAGAGTCTTCCCCTTTTCCATTCGCATCTTCATCGTCCTCCTCATTCTCATTGCCATCCTCATCGTCCCCGTCCGAGTCCAGAACCTCGGATTCCTCGCCATCTTCGAGATTGCCCCAAGTATCACATGCTAATTGGTGAGCCGAGCCCTCTTCGCCCACACGCATCAGGTACCCCAGGTTAGTGTACTCGACATCGAGCCCCGGAATAATCAAGTCCAGGTACGCAGGCGGGCGGCCCGCCTCTTGCATGACGGTGATCCAAGGCGGCACGGCAGACTCCGAGTCGGACATGCCGATCGCCACACGCAAGGCCCTGGAGATTTTGCCGGGCCGCATGCGGGAGATATCGATATGGTGCTGGTCGGCCTTTTCTCGGCCCTCGCTATACACCTCGCCAAATGCAAGCAAGCGGGGTTTGGTTTGGTGCTTAAAGAACGCATCGTAGAGTTTCTGGTAGTCGATGTCGAGCCGCCCCATTTTCGGCTGCACTCTGTCACGCTGCAGTTTCTTCAACGACTCCGGATCGTGGTTACGCATCTCGCCAATCCCCGTCTGCTCGATGAATTTCGGAAGCACAAACGGCGGCCGCTCCACGCCTCGTTTCGAGGAAAGATACTCTTTCTTCTGCTGCCAATGCAGCGGCACGTCCACGTGATTCAACACCGTCTTCATATATACCGCCATGTACGGATCCATGGCATCAGCATCGTACCATTCGACGGCCTGCGGCTTCTTGGTCGACGCCTTCAACGCGGAAATCGATACTTTCTCTTGAATGCGTTTCTGGCGCTTTGACATCGACCCTACATTTTTGGCCGCAGTGTAAGCGTGCTTGGTTTCTGGCGTGTCGCTTTCGTCCGAAGAACTTGGCGAAGGTTCCTCTTCCAGAATATCAGGAGCCTCTAGTTGGCGCTGGCTCTCGGGCCGAGCTTCAAACTTATGAAAAACATCAGTGTACAGAGCAAGAAGATCGGGTGGGTCTGGGTCTTTGAGGCGGGAGAAGATATCCATTACCTGATCTTTATGCGATGAAGCCTCTGTGTTTGCCTCTGCCTCTGCATCTGCCTCTGCATCTGCCTCTTGTTCCTGTCTTTGTTCTTGCTTTTGTAGTTGGTCTTTAACATCGGTTTCCAGCTTTGAGTATACCTTTTCTCGCACCTCCTCGTGGCCTGCTTGTGTATCTTCATCGGTCACCTTAGAATGTTCGTCATTGCGCAGGTTCTCTTCGTCTGCATTCTTCGGAATTCTCCCCGTTTTTGGCGGCGGGATCTTTTCATTGCTTCCGTTTAATGGATTGGCTGGCTCCTTCTCCTCATCTTTCAGCGCATCTTCCTGTTTTTCCGAGCCCTTCGAAACATCGCCATGCACTTCTCCAGCGTGACTATTAGAAGCCGATACTGTGCTTGTCTCCTGATTTGGTGTGATCTTCAAAGCACTTTCGGTACTATCTAGTTCTTCACCTCCAACTTCACCCTTCAGGCCCTTTGCGCCGTCCACAGTCATAATCGGACCATCATCTGCTTTCTTTAAATTCACTTCGGAGCCTCTTTTCAAGCCGGATTCTAATTCCAGCGAGGAATTGAGGGTTTCCTTCTTATCACTGGTCACACCGGGGGCCCTTTCATTTGAGCTCGTGAGCTTTCGTAGTTTCTGGCGTTCTCTCCGGATCTGGTTCTTTGTTCGTTTCTGGCCCATGGCTCCCTTCGTATTCGCTGACTTTTGTTGGTTCTGTTGTTTTCTTTCTAAAATCCTTGTTTTCTAGTTATTTGCGTCTTTTTTTAGTTGACTTGCGTTGCTTCTCCACATTTAACCTCATGTATTCTCATTGGTTCTCAGTCAGTGGACTCTCACTGTTTCTCACTTGGCTCAGCTCAGCTCAGCTACCCTCGCGAATTAGCTCGGTGCGCCGATGTACCATGTACAGTCAAACTCCAATATTTGGGAATTAATTATTGCACACTTTTTTTGGGAATTCCAGGCAGTGTTGCGCGTTGACGTAATTTTGCGTAAATCGTAATGAAAATTACGCGTTTACGCTAAGGATTTACGATTACGATTAACGATTACGACGACCCCCATTTTCGTAAATCGTAATTTATCGTAATACGTTTTACTTTTAAGTTTTTTACGTTTATATTTACGCTTTTTTACGTTTTTTACGCCTTTTTACGTTCTTTATTACGTCTATTTTTCGTTTTTCACGCTTTTTCTAAGGTCTTTCTTCAGTGAGGTACTCATTAACCAGTGCTGCACATCTTGCTCAGATATTGGGTTGAAGCCCAAGCAGAAGCACCTGACATGCACGTATTCACGGCCGTAAATTTTGTGATACTCGAATGCTCCTCGCTCGTTCATTGAAAACAAAAAAACGAGAACGACTCGCACGCCACCTTCTCCAAAGCCCATTTTCACCATTCTGCGTGCTCCATTACGATGACAGATATCTCTTCGGAAGGGTCTAGTTCGCAGGCTGATTTCAGTTCCATTGGATTAAAACAGCTGAG
>JAKTYA010000281.1:0-22752 GCA_030561745.1 Metschnikowia gelsemii
TAAATTACGATTTACGAAAATGGGGGTCGTCGTAATCGTAAATCGTAATCGTAAATCCTTAGCGTAAACGCGTAATTTTCATTACGATTTACGCAGAATTACGCCAGCGCGCAACACTGGTTCTAAGATTCCTTGACTTATATCGAATTTGTAAACAATATATTTGATTTTAAATCTCGAAAGCAGGAACAAAATTTAAAGATATTAGAACATTATTTTGAGCTTTAATGTAATCACCTATATTTTTTCATAGTTTCATACTATCATATTTATGGTGGGATTCTTAAAGATAAAACGGGGAAGAAATCGAACATAATCTAGTTCTAATCTATGAGCAAAAAATGAAGGCTATTCCATAATGCAGAAATAAATCTTTGTAGCCGATATTTGTTAGCCTTCCGATTTCTGTTCCGAGGTCCCTAAAGTTGAGTGTCCACAACTGTATCCTATTCATAACATTGTTCAACTATGCACAGTTTCCTGCTGGTCGACGCAAAGGAGCTTGCCAACACACAATTGTGCGTATTCAAAGAGAGCCAGTAGATTTACGCTGCCACATAGAAGTCAATTAATGATTGTCGACTGTAGCTCCACCAAGGGTTAAATTTCTAAGGAGCTTATTCTCAGTTTCACAGGCTGGGTCATCTGTGATGAAATGTTTCCTGCCCACTATAAGGTTCAAATTCGATATCTGTACTTCCGACCGGAGCCGTGTCCCAAATCTTTCTTGTATAAGCCTCCTCCTCGAAATATCCACTATGTGAAAGAAAGAGCCTCACAATTAAATGCCGATTTTCTTTCAGCATAAATACAAATCTTCTAGAATGGATTTGACTCAACACAACTGAACATTCAGGATCCCACAACCAGAACTTCTCCAACCAGCGAAATTCAGAGATCGGATATGAACATGTCGCTAAGCGCGTGTTTTGAACTCACATTTATTGGGTTACTCTCAGCACCAGTAAGTTTTCTTCTGGAGCCATACGATCATGACGAGGCGGTGACTGTTGAAGCCTCCTTGACAATGAAGAATGATGGCACCCGTTTCCCTGATTTAGTCAACGAAAAGTACCAACAAGTAACTGAGAATACTACCCACCGCAAGCCCCACGCTCAAAAATACCGAGGTAAAGCCGCCTGCGGCCTCTTTCTCCTCAGAAGTGTCGCAGTGGTCGCCGACGATCATGAAGCAGGACGTAATTAGCTGGCCGTTGGAGAACCCAAAAAGAAACTGGAGCAATATGTACCAAAGATCTGAAGAAATCACAGGCGCGTCACCTCGAGGATGAATATTGCAGGTGAGAAACAACGGAATAAACATCAATCTTGCCATTGCATATCCTAAGAGAGTTTTCGGATTTCGAATAAGAACTGTGGACTTAGAGGCGCCACAAAAAACCCGGCCCAAGAGATCTCCGAGATTCCATATAAAGTAAATAAATGGGATGTAGATATCTTTACGAAGAAGCACGAAACGAGAGTCCACATGCACGGACTGGATTGTCAGGGCAAAAACTGGAAACAGAAGAGTCACGGCAAATGTGAGAAAAATCGTCAGCACTATAGCACGCAATTTCGACCATAGAACACCGAACGGCACGTGAGCTTTCTGCACATGAATGTCTTCGTTCTCGTTCCATGACCCAGATTCGTCAGCGACAAGTTCGTCTAGGGCTCTGTACAGGGCCACAGTTTTATAGTGGCTTGTAAGTGCCAATAACCCAATTGACACCATGGAAACTAAACTGGCAGTGATGTAGTAAACAAACAAGCCATAGTTTTTGGCAACGTATTCATGTTTGTGGTGGTCGTCGTTTTGGTCGTTCCGGTCGTTTTGGCCGCTTTGCTTTTGTTTGCCTTTGTCCCCCACTAAAAGAATCGACACTATGAGAGCCATGGCTGGAAGGATCCCGGCAATGGCCTGGCCGACCATCACGGCGTTGGTATAAATATGACCCATGACATTGACTGTCGCCATCGTGCCGTTTTGGGCAAGACACGTCGCCATGGCACTCACAAGAACCATGGTCATAAGACCAATAAAAAACACGTGGTCGTGCATGTGGATAAAAACGTTGGTTACGCAGGAAAGTGCCATCACCATAAAAATGCCAATAGTAATGGCGAGCCCAAGCTTGATTCTGTGCTTATAATCAACGCCTGTTTGCCGCTGAGACAAGTAGTAATTATACGAGGTCGAAGTGATAGTTGATACCGACATCATTGTGGACGAGTACACTTTCACCAACCCCGGCGTATAAGCAAACCGCTCGCCATAATAAGCCGAGGCGCTCAAAAAACAGTTCCATGGCCAAAGAAGTGCCACGCCAATGATTGTGAATGTCACATACTGGACCCGAGAAAGCGTCACCGAGACTCCTAGCGCCGAAAACCGCCACACCACAGGGTCGTGTGGGGCCCGAGTCTCGCGCCCAGGCATACTTCCAAGTTCAAAAGACCGAGTCAATATTACTTAAAAGTGAAAAGCTTTGCGGCTTTTGAATTCGCTGAAGATCTCGAAGTTGATGCAGAGGTCTAGTTGAAAGCCATAAACATGTAGTTTCTGTAAAAGATAAGCGGCCGCGCCTGCACACCGCGCGCGGCATTGGGTATAAAAGTTGGCCATACATGCAGGACATAAATTGATGCAAAATCTCTTTCATATCTTGAAGTCTATCTTCTATAAATGAATTAAAATATTTTGGCTTTCAAAATCGGCACTTTCATATTCAATAAGCTCGCGTACGGGGCGTTTCTGGACTTTTCACTGATAAAGACGCAGATTGTAGCATCTAAGGATCCAATGACGAGTGCAGGTGCGCGAACACACCGGGGTGTTTGCCTGGAGACTCGAAACGCGTGGTTTTTATTGATGTTAATTGCTTTGTGAAACATTGCGTTTGCCACAAATGGAGAGTAGGGCCTCTTCAAATTTGGCCTTAATGGAGGCCTGGATCCCAAATCCGCCATGATGCCTGAAACTGGCGATCTCGATTCTTCACGTGAAGCTAGGAGATGGCATCTTGTGGCCTGATCTGCGCTTCATGACCGGCTTCAGGGGCACGCTTTATGGCGTCCTGTGGATTGCCCTGTTGACCTGGTTTGTTTTGTGGAAGGGACCGATTTTCTTCTCGTGACGCGTGGCATGGCGGCGATATCAAGTTGGGAAAACCTCAGATCACGAGATCCTCGCAAGAACACTCAGGGCTCAGGGTCAAGTATGTCACGCGCTATGATTTTGGGGGAGTAAAGGGTGGGTGTGGAAGGATCATGAATAAATGAACGAACCACAGCACAGACAAAAGGGCCGAACCGACTTTTGGTTCTGGGCGGACGTGTAAATTGTTTACCCTGGGATTCGACCGCGCTTATATTCTTTAAAGATGATTTATGAATTCCTGAACGACAGTTGTGTCTTGGAGATAACTTCCTCGAGTGGTGTTGTGCGGGAAGTGGGAGGCCTTTAAGTTCCAAACGATCTAAAACACCTTCGGATGAGCTCGAATATTGCCCCTATATCGCAATAAGGTGCCTTCGAAGCTCGATATCGAAATTCAAGCGCCTTCGCGATCGTCTCCCCTGATTTCAGATGAAGACACGGAGCCCGGAACTCCAAAATGTTAGGCT
Organism: Metschnikowia gelsemii; assembly: GCA_030561745.1. NCBI lineage: Eukaryota > Fungi > Ascomycota > Pichiomycetes > Serinales > Metschnikowiaceae > Metschnikowia > Metschnikowia gelsemii. The sequence continues at coordinate 3,631 of JAKTYA010000281.1, forward strand.
GGAGTTTACAAAGCAGCAAAATCGCTAAATAATGCATTGCACGGAACTTGCGTGCTTGCTCCAAGTCCTTTTAAGCAGTGAATATAAGCTTTTTATGAGATTGTTACTGCTAGACATTATGCTGCGGATATTGCGTTGCAAAACTTGGTTGATTCACTTACCGCCCACCTGACACACGGAAGCAGATAACAGGGGCCCGATCATACACCCTATGGAACATTTGACCAAGTTTAACTGGAGACAACAGCACAATTGACTCCCACGCAAATCATTCGGGCACAATAGCAATGTGAAAATCGTGGGAATCCACGAGATAACGGATAACTATGCCAGTCAACTCCCTTTCGCCTGAAACAAACTGCTATTCAGTTCGTGCTTCAATTTATGTCATAAATTATAGGTAGCCGAATGTCACAAGAAGTCCCAGGTTTATTGACAATGGGTGTTTCACAACTTGAACCTCACCATTGTGGGACAATTATACGGGATTTCCACAACGACTTCCTCGTGCGATCTCGAAAAACTCGTCAAGTTTCGTTATTCCACACACCCCCACGATGAAGAAACGAGTCAGACTTCAGATGTTTGTGACCATGGGAATCATAAGTTAGGATCATGAATGTTCGTCATAGTGCCTCAAATCTCTATACCATTTACGAACAAATACAAGAGCACACAAGACTGCTCTGTAGCCTCGGTATGCTAAGACCAGGGCGACTAAGGTTCTTTTTGAGACAAGACGAGTGAAGACTGTAAATTGTGGTTGAGGAGAAAGGACTATTCCTCAGGATATCCTATTCCACAAGTTTTGAACTCCGTGTTTCTCGATCACAAGAAATCGTTTCACTACACTAAGGCTTGGAACAAGGAGTGCGCTTCATATTAGGCCTTGTGCTGATTGCAGCAGGTCAGTTCGTACTCAACGGATCATCAAATAAGCTTTTTTTTGAAGAAAGCTGAGGTAGACCATTCTGGACCAGAAACTGAAAATTATTCGCCTCAACCTCGTGTTGTTGCAGCATGGAGGGTTTTGATTCTCCGGGTGATCTCGAGAGCCACAGCACAAAAGCTTTGTGGCACTTTTTTGAGGAAAAGCATAACATGTGATTATTTCCAAGACAAAGAACCCTGATTAGTGGCGAGCTCATGGATTCATCATAGTCCCGTCCTCGTTGGTACAGACTGATTTTAGTGGTCTGACTGGTTGTCTCGCAGGAATGAGAATTAATCAGCCAATGCCATCACCAATACTGCAAGACAACAGGAAATATTCCAGCTGAACATCGCATTTCTTGTACCATCGATCCATGGGAAGGCGAGAATTGGTCAATCCTCCAAAACGCTTCTAATTATTAGATTATCTACATCACAACTCTGCAAGTGCGAAACGGGGAATTTTTTCAAGTGTGGTATAGGATTCGAAAATATCATTGATCGTCAAGATATATAATGCACACTAGTTCATGAAAAGTTTTTCACCGGACCACAAAAAAAACCAGATACTTGTTTATTGTTCATTTTGATTGACCCTTAGAGGTCTTAACAGCTCGCGTTCAATGACTTATGTGACCGAAATCATGAGTTATATGCTATTTTGTCTGTATAGACGGACAACTGCAAGCTCGAAAACTCAAGGCTCTTGGCCTCCAATTTTTCACCCATAGCCTTCGAAGATATTCATGAATGTAATGGGCATTCCTCATCTTCTTGGCCATATTACATCCAGATGAAGGATAATCGCAACCTCACAATTGTGACCTCACAGTCAATATGATACATCAAAATTGCATGCGAATAACTTTGGAATCTTTTGAAAAGCGTCATTTTTCATCGTATTGATCCAGCAAAATGCCACGCTGGTCAAAACCTTTCTACCAATGCGTACATTGAAGCCCCCAGCAACATCAGGAGGCATGTACCACATAGTCCATTGCAGTTAGGAAGGCTCCAGGCCCTTTGTGGATTTCGACGAGTCACTCCACGGAAGCTCGTGGTCTTCAATGTGATCTTTGTCTCTCTCCCCAAAAGCTTTCTCCTGCGCTTCAATCAAATTCTGCAAATCGAGATTGATCTTTGCCAACAGCTTCATCAACAAGTAGTTCGATTCCCTTAGCGGAAGCCGGAGCGGCGAGATGTCACTGAGCCAAAACCCCGACATTTCTGCGTCGGTGTTTTTGAAGTGCCGCAAATGTTTCACCCACTCCTCATAATCGTACTCTTTCTCGGGAAGATCCATTGAATCGGCCAAGATTTGTTTGACAAGGGCAAGCAGATCCGAGATCCCCGCCGTAAGCGTTCGTTGTGTTTCTAATTCCGGGATTTCGAGACTCGGATCGTGGACTTTTGAGGTCCGGGGGTATGATTCCAGGTTCTCCACGGGATCATCTACGGCCTGCGAGTGGGCATGGGACTTTCTGACTGCAGCAGAATAAGTTTTGCTCTGGAAAATCCTCTTGTAAGTTTTCCATACGAAAAGCTTTCGCACCACAGCATCGAGCTTGTCGGAGAGTTCAAAAAGCGTGTCTCCCAAATTCGAAATAAGAATGGTCATCAATGGCACGGCCGCAATGGCCCATACCACAAAGAATACTCTGCCAAGTGCGGTCTGCGGATGGAAATCGCCGTACCCTATGGTTAAGAGGACAAGAAAACTGAAGTAGACCCCTTCAAAATAGGTCCACTTTTCAATGGATGAGAAAATTAGCGCTCCAAGAAGCAAGAACAGCACAAAAACAAACATGGTGATGGCCAAGGAGCGGCGTTTTTGGCGATGTGTGACTTTAGAACGGATAGTTCGCATTGTAGCAAAGGCTTCTGAGGAATTTTTTGCTTGATCACGAGTATTTTCTAGAGATTTCAACTGTTTAAGTCGTTCTTTTTCGATTCGATGCCAGAATAGCGATGGGCCGGCCGAATAGAGGATGACTTGGCGAAGCACCGAGATGATTAGACCCATAATCAACACGCCTATCAACGAGAAAATCAATGCAACCACTCGGGCACCTGTAGTAATGGGCACAATATCTCCTAGTCCAATGGTAAGCATCGAGACCGTGCAGTAATAGAGGGAGGAGCCATAAGATATGCCCTTAATGAGGTTGGCCATTGCTACCGTGCCCACGGCCTGCCACACACTAAATAAAATAGTATGAAACATCAACAGGCGCTGGGTTTTATTGAGATTAAACCGGGCTCGGTATTTTCCAAGTTTGTAGCCAAGTACATTGAACAGAAGCACAAATGAGCAAAGTGCGTAGATGCCGATGGTAAATACCGAGAGCCAAAGTCCTTCAGAAGGGACAAACGAGGAATGGCGGATCAGCCGGTTCGCTAGAAGAACGCCTATAAGTAAGCAAGCCGCGGCCAAGCAGAAGCACGAGATCGAGATGACCTGTGCTAGTAAGTAGTGGAGTTTTCCTGAAAAATTTAGAAGGAGCGAGAGATTGGCCAAGATTCCAAGAACGAATCCGAGAGCATTCAATGCAAACGGTAGATGCTTCACCGGTACGGTATGATGAGTGGCCGGGTCGACCTGCCAGTGCTCTATTAGTCCAATAAGAGAGATGAGATTACCCAAAGGGGCAATACATGCAGCTATGACAGGAAAGTATGCGGACACGAATAACCACAATGCAAATCCTGGATCGCCAGGCTGTATATGGAGGCTGGCCACAGTATATATGGGCACCGTGAGAGCGTGCTCAAGCACAAACCGCGATTTGCGATGGTCGAAATCGGAAGAATCTTCTTCGAGGTTTTTGAGCTCTTCAAAAAATTCAGCAGGAAAGATCGGCTGGAGTTTCTCTTGGTACTTGAGGATAGTCTCGCGAGCCACCGCTGCAGTTTTGTGCTTCGGCAGAGGCCGGAGGAAGTGTTTCATACTGGATACTCGTCGCCGGAAAGAGCTGGTCATTCTGAAAGGGTATGAAAGTCAAGCTATAAGTTGAGCCAGGTATCCCGATATCACGCTTGTTTCGGGGTTTCCATGCACTTACGCATGCACCTTCTCAAGTAACGTCTTTCAAGTGCATGTATTGACTTGCTTGCCGGGGTTGCATGATGCAACGTATGCATGCATTTTAGGCGAGGCCGAAGAGACCATGCGCGGCGCGATATACTGCATCTCGGGAAAACAATTCCCAATCAGGAACGTAATATCCGGAATCTCGATCCGCGCATCAGTGTTCAGTCAATTATCCTTGGTGTAATGAAGCTGTTTATTACAATTTATACACTCAACCCTCTCTAACAGCACCCCTCGTTAAGGCGCACAATAAATCATGCTAGTATTCAGATATAGCTTCAGATTTCCTTCACATCTCTTGGGGATTATTTTGGGCAATATACTATAGTTAGGGGTATGAACTACTGTAGAGGCATGGTAATCAACGATGTTTTATAAAATTTCGGCTGCTTTCATCGTAGAGCCAATTTAGGCCACCCACTTGGCTTTTTGACTAAGCTTTCATGATGGCTCTCGGCAGAGCACCCCATAACCACAGGCCGCGTCAAGAAGCTGCCGTAATTGCATTGACAAATACAAGACATTGCACACGTTCTCGTCTGAAAGTTTTCCGGATTTTCGAAGCATAGGTCGAAACGAAGCGGCCCGTTCTTTCTTGGATGAAACTTTCTCTATGGTCAGACACTCGCCGGCACTTGCGGCTCGCTTCTGACAATAATCTACTATCCTTCAAAAGGGCATTTGTGCCCTTTCTTTCAACCATTATCTCACCCCCGTGGGTCCCTCTTTCTTTACTCCTTATACCTGTATCTTTTTGCAGCTTGAATTACAAAAGGTTCTGGATACTCGTCACTAGACCCGACATTCACTTTGTTCTTGCGTGACACATCTGATTAAACGACATGAAAGTGATCTAGTACCAGTAATAAAATCGGGGCACCTGTAGAAAAGCCGTCACCAACTTCTAATTGACATCCGGCCACCTCACGCTGAAATTCAGCAAAAGCAACTCTCCAAATCAACTTTCGTAGATTGTCATCCAGAATCTTCTTTTCCCAGTGTCGGACATCATACGTTCAAGCATTCGAGACACAGTTTACTGGGTCATGAAAGCCACCTTACATGGACACAGCTAATGCATCTATCCGGACCCCCAGCCAAAATAAAAGGATGGAATTTTGTATTGTACCAGCATCTCAATCGAGTTCATTTCGAGAACGGTGTGAAATGTGGTATCGCATACATAGCCAGATTTGATGCTACACCTATCCACACCATTCCGAATTGATCCACAAAGGGCTTGCCCAAGAACGGCACTGAATTGAAAATAGCTGAAGATGAAAGCTGCCGCTTTGAGCAAAACTTTGTTAAACGAGCGAGATGCTGGGATTCCCCACGTCATCAACACAATGGCCCGTTGACACCTCGGTAAGGACGATTGGGATGCCGTTGAGGAGCGTGGGCGAGATCTTGAATGACATGCTGACTTGAATAAAGTTTACAATTACGAGAAAATATAACGGCACATTAAACCCAGTTGCCATTTCCAAAACGGGAAACTCAGTTGCAAAGCGAGGAACCAGCGAACAAAATGTGGACAATGAGCATGTGTTCTAAACATTGTCACATTGCATTTCTTACTTCGCGATCCATCAGCAAGGTCTGATTCCGAACTGGATCATGTAATCATTATCAGGTGCTTAATCAATCGTGACTTATAAGTAGCTTTCAAGACTGTCGACTTTCAATTTTTCTCAGGTGCTTCCCTCATTAACGTGCACCAAGTAGTGTGCCAATAAGTGGTACTCTCAAAGAGGGTGGCCTGTGGAAATTAAGCATGGAAGAATAGGCCATCGGATGGCAGGGATTCTTTTTTTAAGTGAGATGTTTATTTTAGAAAGGATGATTGTCGTTTTGAAAATATGAAAAATTGTTAAGTTTTTTCTCAAAAATGACACCTTAAAAAATGAACATGTTTTGAATAATCAATTTTTGAAAGGTGTCAGGTAACGCATAGAGACAAGTATAGTACGGCCGCGTGAGCCTTCCCTCAACTCCCGAGGCTCCGCGTCGCACGTTACCTACCACGTGTCTCTCTCTGACGGGCGCCGGGATATATAAATCCCCGCCCGCTCGGCCTAGATAGTTTTTCTAGGCCAGTCAATTAGCTTATCTCAAACCATTATATACTGTTCCCCATCAATATCAATCTCAGTATATGACTTTTATTATCGCTCGGGTTATTAATATCTGACAAAAGGTTTGATGCTTTAAACTAAGTAAATGCAAACCCGCGCATCAGCTATAAGACTTAATAATTTCTAAAAGTTCTCTATATAGGAAACAGTGAGTTTGAAGAAAGCAGACGTGATGTCCCTTATCAAAAAGCTCCAGTTCTAGTGTTATCAGTGACAAGTCTTGCCTGAAAGGGAGAAATCTTAGCCTTACCCTCACACGTACAGTAATCCCCCGATACGTGAAATCCCCTGATAAATGGAATACACCATACGTGAAATCCTCCGATACATGGAATATCCGATACATGAAATCCCCAATACATGGAATTCCCCGATACATCGAGTACCCGATACATGTATGGCAGAGTTCACTTGACACTGACCCAAACTCATGACTCGAATCTACATTAGAGTTATTCTCATTCATCGATACCGCCACGGTGTTTCTATGTACATCTCAAAGATCTCTCTATCTGCTTGTGTTCAAAAATTATCAGCACCACCTCCACTTGTCTCAAAATTCGCCTAAAGAAGGTTTGGCACCTCGTTGCGGGGATCTAACACGTACTTCCGCAACATATTCTTCTGTACTGGTCTTTTAATCTCGCTCACCGGTCCGTACTTCCCCTTTGTGCATTGGTCTAATAACTGCTCGCGCGTGGTTGTTTGTTCAGGAGCCATAAGTTTGTCCAAGATCTGAGTTATATGTGCAGCGCGGTTTTCCATCACTGATAAGTCCCGCTGGGCTTCGTTCAACTTAAGATCGACTACAGGTTCTGTGGTGGGCCACGAGTTGATGCCGTACTTCAGTTTGATCTCATTGATTTGGGCAAGAATCGACTCTTTATCAGCAGACGGATCGCTATGGAAAGCCTTGGTGACCTTGTCCAAGATCTTCAAGTCCTCGACCTTGGCAATCGTCGCCTCATACAGTTTCCTGCGGCCTAGGAATTCGGCGATTTTCTCGGTATTCTCCGCAGCCACCTTCTCCCGAGCTAGTCTTTCGTATAACTCAAACTGCGATCCTTTGTTCACCTTGATTTCTGCAATGGCAAAGTACTTTCTCGGCGAGATTTTCGGAATCTCTTCGATCCGCACTAGATCCCCTTCTTTGCAAAGCTCGCCTTCGTCGTGAACAAGGTAATCCTTCCGTTTCAAAATGTCTTTGTGAATCCTCTTATCGTACGCTTTGGACTGCACACGTACCTTGACCGTCTTGGCCATTTTACCCTGCGACACCACCAACCCGACGAAATTCTGTCTTGGCATTTCGGCTGATTTGTATTGTATTAGCGATGTTTCAAGTGTTGGTTGTGCCGTGCAAAATGGACTGATTTGAGGTCAAGACTTCTTCAGATTCTTCCTCTGGTTCTTCTAAAAAAAGCTGGTGAGAAAAAATTGGGCCGTATGCAAACCGGTGCGTTTTTTGTTTCTGGTGGGGGCCATGTCGAATACAGTGTTGCGAGTTACGCGCGTTTTACGCCTGAATTCCGATTTACGAAATATGGGGCCACCGTAATCACCACCTAAATTCAAATTACGTTTTTGGGAGCCATCGTGATCACCATCGTAATCGCCATCGTAATCGTAAATCGTGATTTTTCGCGTAATTCTGTCGTAAATGTTTCGTAATTTATCGTAATGATTTTCGTTATTCTACGTAATTTGTTCGTCATTTGTTCATGATCTGCCGCAACCAGAAACCGTAGTATGAACGTGATTTAAACCTGATTAATGGAAACACGCTTCCGAAAAATGCCATGACATAGAAACTACGATACTATAATCTTTATTAGTATGAGACAGTGAATAGCTTAATTACTCTGATTTGCGGGCAATATCTCCACTTAGCATTCTGGAAATATGCTGATAATAAATTTTAAATTCGCTTGAAAGAGAAGGTTGCTAGCTAGAGCTCTAATGGGTGCTGGGAAATTGCTTTTTCGGTACCTTTTTGGAGTTACTGTTTCTGAGAGAATTCATATGGCTTGAGCAAGAGCATTGTCTCCCATCGAACCGTGTTCCTGTAGTACTAGGTGCATCCTAAGAAATCCAGTTGAGCACGTTCATCCGTAAGTCTAATTAGCAAATTCTTTTTTGCCTCGACGTAAGTTCTTTAGGTTTGAACGTTTCTTTTATGGCAGGAATAACAAGTCCTTTCGTGAAATACCGTGATCTTAATAATAGAGTAAATTTTCAGCATACCTAACAAAAGCCAGACCAAAAGCTCTACGAGTTTCTGTTCCGTCTCTCAATGTAAATATTCCTGTCTTTTCCTTACTTTTTTTAAGTGGATCAATCGACCCCCTAAGCCTTTCCTAAACAGTTAAGAGTAAAATAGGCTAATGTTGAAGAGATTATCCTCCCATTTGGAGCACTCAAATCAGCATCAGAGATAAAGTTAAATCCATAACACCACTTTTTAAGTAGACCTTCATTATATTCTTGAGGTCAGGATGTATTCGAAATGATCTAATGAGCAATTAACATCAAAGTTAACAAGGAAACCTTTACTGCCAGCATCCAAGATTCACATATCCTCACTCAAGTAAGAGTTGAAGTATTTCATAATCCACGATTTAATCACTAATACTAAAGATGATTTCATCTTCATTTAAAGGTTTTATATAAGCTCTCAAATAAGCTTCAGATTATTTTAGCGGACCTGTTAGATCTTAGGCCATGACTATGTAGATCACCTGTGCTTTCAACAAATGGTTCTAGAATTGAATTGACTACATATTGTGAGCTCTAACCTATTAAGTTAGAAGACCCGATGGTCTTAATTCACCACTTGCTTTTGCTGAACCGTTAAGAGTAAAACTGTAGTCAATCGCCAAGACCGTACGCTGTAATCATACAAAACCAAATCACTCCAGGAGCACTGATAGGGATCCGAGCTAATTGGTGATCGCCACGAACAAACTCATCGACGGAGGAAGAAGCCCTGGTGAAAGAACTGGCCCTCTCAGACTTACATAGGAGGTAAATGCGGATTGCCGAAACGGGGGCCGAGTTTAAAAGCGGCGACGAAGGACGCCGCAACTAATCTGTAAGCCAAACTTCAGAACGAAGGACCCTTGCACGAAATCAGCGCTTCAAAATGAAGCCAAGTCTCTGACTCAGTGATCCCAGACTCAAAAGTTTATTCATCTAGCAGAAATTACATTGAAGCGGATCTGGGCAGATCCTTATCAAAACGAGGACAATTCTCGTGTTCTGGATTTGAAATCATCGTGCAAGCACCATGATCATTGGCCAATACCATCACACATTAATTGATAAAGAGGATGTTTTGGGACGCATTGCAGGTAAATTGTCAACATTGGAGTTATGGTATTAGTGAAAGTGCTGATGCTCTATTAATTTGGGGAAATTTCCTCTCTTATAAATGAATTATTGAAGACGATTGTAGTTGCATGATTTGTTGTATTATTATGACAACAAGCTAGAGCTGCTTGGTTATCTTCGCACTACCTCACACGATTCACTTTAAAGCCAAAATCTCCTACTAGCTTTAACAAAAAACCGTACGATCTTCCGCAATCCAAAGAGCTACTTGTTCTGCTGCCGCAGTACTCTTGGTAATGTTGCTTTGGATACAGCTCAACAAATCCACCAAATCCGGCTAATCGAAGATGATATTCCCGAAATCAGCTTCACGTCTAAGCCAGGGGCACAGACCACGTCAGGAAACGTTTTCATAATACGATCGTGTTTGAGAGTTTGTCCACTTGCAAGTCGATATACAAGTCTCTTGTTGGAAGTATTGGCTAAACAATCGTCTCAAGTATTGCCTGAAATATTGTCTGAGCAATTGCCTATAGTATGTTCTGAAGTATTGTCTGAACAATTGCCTAGATAATTGTTTTCTGAACCAAACAATTGCCTAAAGTATTGTCTGAAGTACTGTCTAAAGTATTGTTCGAAGTATACCCAGAAGAATTGTCTGAAGAATTGTCTGAAGAATTGTCTGAAGATTGTCTGAAGAACTGTCTGAAGATTGTCTGAAGAATTGACTTGAGTATTGTCTAAACTATCAACTAAATTATCAATTAAACTATGAACTACTTTATTGTCTAAATTACTGTCTCAAGTATACACAGGAGAATTGTCCAAAGTCTTGTTCCAAGTATTGTTCATGTATCTTATTCGACGTAATTATCTCCTAAAAGTATTTCACGTGAAATTTGAAGCCCTACCTGTCAATAGATTTGCTACAAACGCAAGATCAGTTCTCGCAGTCACACTTCCCATTCCAATCCTCTACCTTCGAAAGGAAGATTCGTCTAACAGCAGCACATAGATTAGGTCTTTTCAAGGATTATTGTTCTACTGTATAGCCCATATCCCTCATAGTGCATCTTTTCAGGAGCCTTGCGTATTGATACATATTCAGTCCCAGTTCTGAACTACTCAACTAAGGCACCTGAAATTTACGTTGTGACAGAGAATAGTAAAGTTGTCTATGGAGAGATGTGGCTTAGTTGACACGTTTGTCTAACTCTAGCAGTGATAGTTCGCTTCTTTGAAACAGAAGCGATCTATCGGGCAGTTATCAAAAACGGTTCGTTAATCAAGTGCTGTCGCTTACTGATTTTGATTGGTTATACAGTTGACTCCAAGTTCGGATTTCATATAATGCACCTAATAAATGTTCGTGTTTCATATAATGCACCTAAAAAATGTTCTGATTTCATATAATGCACCTGATAAACGTTCGGATTTCTTATAATGCACTTAATAGATGTTCGAGCTCTGAGTTCTCGATAAACCTCTACGTTTTGACCTTGATCCTCCGCTCAGTGTTTCTGTTGGTTCGTAGACTATTCTGGCGGAGAGTGTGGCTCATAAATTATAACTCCAGTAATTATGGTACTGCTTATTTAAGCATTGACCTTGAATCTGAGCTCTTCGCTTGTGTGCTCTTCCTAAGAGTCACGCAATCACTCGAGAATGGCTTATTCCTCAAGCTTTGTCTACAGTTGGCCACAGCTAAAACTCAAAAGACTGAAACTTGAATCCGTCTCTGCTCACGGAGATTTGCCGAGATTTTTTGCAAAATTTCGATTCAGTATTTCCCACGAGCTTAGAAGAACCGGGCTTACTTTTGGCCCTGATAAGCTCGCCGAAGAGTAGAAGGCCAGGCAAATGAATAAAGCTCTGATGCATATCTAGATATCGTGCCAGCTAGAATTCTTACAACCGTACCTATTACGTATTCCTATAGGCTCTATATACTTTGATGAGAAGTAAGGTGAGAGTACGACGAGATATCATACGGCCAATTCAATCATTGACAGTCCAACAGTCCCGATGTTTTCCCTTGTCACCTAGACTTTTAAAGCGAGATACCAACGAAGAGCGATGTACAGTTTGCTCTCGAGAACTTCTCTTTCGATCTGATCAGACCCCGCCTTCCGACTTTGCAATATACATCATTGAGTCGAGAGCTCAGAGAGCCCAGTATTACGTGATGAAGAAAACACCATCAATCAACTCGTCAGGGAGTACTGAAATCAATGCTTAAACGTAAGGAGATTTTATTTAAAGACATTTTAATTGGATAATAATTCGGAGAAAGAAGACCCACACAAGACAAATAAACAATCATTTCCGTGGCAAAAAAGGCTTCATTTTCTTTCAAGCAGAATGACATCCATCATTCCTGATCTGGAATGATCCTAAGACCAGAAGTTCAGAGCGTATGATTCCACTTGAACATTTCAGCTGTTCCAGCTCTTTTCAATACTGCCTTACCGATGACAACAACGAATTCATTGCGCGGTCATTTAACGAGCCATGATTCACATCTCGAAGGCCTCAGGCCTCACCTCATTTTCTGGCCTCTTCAAGACATTGCCCAAACTTCGCCAAGAGCTCCCTATTCTCCAGCTCCGTGCCCACGGAAATTCTCAATCCGCCGGCACAGTTGAGTTCTTTACCCCTGAACCGCACCACCACTGCGTTTTCAACGGCAAGTTTGGTATAGACTTCAAACGCCACATCGTTGGAAGGGGTGCCGCTTCTATCGAGAACCTCCACCAATAGAAAATTCGCATCGAGACCTCCAATATTGCGTCCGATTCCCGGAAGCGCCTGTAACTGTTCCAATAAATAAGCACGCTGGGCTAGGATCAGGGAGACGTATTTCTGCATCACCTGCAACCCCGAGTCCCTACTTGTGGAGCGGAGGGCGATGGCGGAGGTCAAAGAAGAGATGTTATATGGGTATTTCATCGCATTCAAGTACCGTGTGAGGTCACGATTCGCATATGTAATGCCCAAGCGGATCCCTGCAAGCCCAAACGATTTTGAAAGCGTTTGTAACACCACAAGGTTCGGGTACTGGTTGACTAGAGTGGCCATCGAGGGACAAGTGCCGTCTTCAGTCATGGCAAAGTCGATGTATGCCTCGTCCACCACCACCAATCCGTTCCATATTTCGTGCACTTCCGCGACAAGTCGAATGACTTCATTCACGTCAAGCAATTTTCCTGTGGGATTCCCAGGCGAAGTAAGATATATCAACTTGATCAAAGGGTCCTGTTTGATGACATCCACCACTCTTGACCGATCAACCTGGAATTCGGCACAAGTTAGAGGAACTCGAACGATATCTACATCGTTAACGGCAGCACAGATCGTGTACATGCCGTACGTCGGAGGACAAATCATCAATTTATCTTTTCCTGGTACGCACACGCACCGCATAAGCATGTCGATACTTTCATCAGAACCTACGCCCAAGCACAAGTTTTCGGGGGTCAAACTTCCATTTGGGGTCTGGGCCTGGACTTGACCATTACGAAAGTCCACAATTTGCTGTTTCAAAGAAACCTGGTGTGGGTCGGGGTACCGGTTTAGTTGCAAATGGGCCTCGAATTCAGAGACCTGTGAAAGCGCCGGCCCATGGGTGTTCTCGTTGGCGTCCAAGAGAATCCCTTCTTTGAAGTCGTCTCGGGCGCAGCGGTACGGTTCGAGTTTGGCGATATTGGGCCTCACCAATGTGCTGAGGTCGAATGCCATAGTCACCTTTCTTCCTTATCTTTTCCCTTTATTTTGGTTCGAGAGGCCTCACTTGACAGATCTTTTCTGATATACCTCTCTTAAATATACCGGTCACTTAGCTTTGAGCAAGAGCCTGAATTAAAGGTTTAAATAAATTCGCAATTACTTATAAAGAAACCAGTGGCCTTGGAGTTGTCGAAGAGACTTGATGTTGAACTTCAGACAGGACCGACGGGCCTCAAGATGACTCAACTTTGCTGATAAGGCCGATCTGCTCACAGGGTGTCGCACTCCGAAAAAGTTTGCGAGGTTACAATCACGTGACACGACCATGACGATAAGACGGGCCATCATTGCAATCTTTGGGCTAGCAAAGTACTCCCTTACTCCAGGCCAGATTTTTTATTCTTCAAAATAGAGTAGAACCAATTACTGCCAAGGCCAAATATATCTACCTTTTTATCCCGCCTTTTTTTCTTGCGCCTGCGGCCAGCGGCTTTCTTGTAGACCTGGCACCTCCTGCCGCAGGACTAGCCTCGGATCTCACCGACGCCGGAAATGGTAACTGGGGCGTCCTACTGGTCTTGAGAATGCCTTTAGGCCGTCTTTCTCTTACACTTCCCGACAGCAAGTTTCTTTCCCTATCGATAATAGATCCCTTGCTCTTAGTAACCTTCAAGTCCTTGGCCTCCTTTGGAGACGAGAACTTGAACTTCAACTTTTGCCTCCATTTATGTGAGCTGCTAGGGGGTTCTTCAGGACGTGCGATAGCAAACGACCCACCCGACCGTCCTGCTGACTTTTGCTGTTCAAAAGCCGCTGTTTTGGCCGAACGGCCAAACATTTCGCCAAGACTCTGTATCGTGGGTTTTTCTTGCCAAGTATTATCGGGCTCGCGCGGCAGGAACACTGCACTCTCTGAAACCGTGTTCGCTTGGCTCTGACTCTGACCCTGACTATCAGGTCCATTGAAAAGGTTCGTAAGTCTATGCATGGTGGACCTGCCATGTCTACCAGATCTCAAGCTAGATTGAAATTTGGCCCACAGAGGCAAGACCGTGGACGAGGAATTCCTTCCACGTCCGGAACCTGAAGAATCTCTGGACACTTCTCTCTTGATTCGGGCACTGTGGCGTGACAGATTTTTCACAGTGATAGTGGCCAGCTTTGACTTCTCACCAAGACTCGAGACGTTGAACGGAGAGAACTGCAATTCCGCTGCTTTATCTGTGTATTTGTCTGCCGCTTTCTCCTTGGGTTTTTCTTTGGGGTTTTCATTCACTTTCTCTCTTGATATCTTGGTCAATCTGTCCCCCAATTTCTGACTAAATTTTTCACCTGGCAGTTTGGGCGTACGCTTATTAATTGGAGTTGGCTCTATGGTGCTTGGAGTATTGACCGGTTCTGGCAATGGGTTTGAAGACGTTTCGATCTGTGCAGCCAGCTCTACAGTCACAAGGCCCTGATCTTCTCTCACTTCATTTTCCTGATTTGGGAAACTGGTGGTAGGTGGCTCCGGTACGGCAGACGAAGGCATGCCGATGGGAGGACTTATGGAAGCAGACGACTTCTCGAGTTGTTGTTGACGAGGTGATTTTCTCTTAGCCTTCCTTTCCCCGGTCTTTCCTATTTCTTCATCTGCGACTAATTCCGCTCGATTCTCGTTTGCAGGCGGTTCCACCAGTTTTGACGTTTCTACTTTTTTGGATTTCTCTTCCTGCTCTGCTTTCTCTTGTCGTCTTGATTTTCCTTCATGAATTCCCTTGGCTCTCTGAGACGTATTGGCATTCTTCACCACGTCCCGCACAATGTCAAAGCTCGATCTCGAATTTGAGCTTTTGGTTGGCCTTTCATGTTTCTGTGGCTTTTCATTTGTACCTCCAAGTTTCTTCTTTCCTCCTTTCTCTTTGAGCTTGGTCTTTCCTTCGGTATTCTCTGGTGAATCTGCGTGTTGAGGCTTTTCATTGGGAACAGGCGAATTGGCTGTCTTCGTTGAAACATTTTCTTCTGGGGTTTGAATCTCCTCAATTTTAGGAAACGGCGTGAGTTTAATTTGGTCGTCTGGCTTGGTGGTGCCTGGACCCACAATTTCGATTCTACGCTGAATGCTTTCTCTGCCAACCTTCTCCTCTACGTGGCTCAAAGGGGTGGCAGTTTGGGAAATTTTCTCGTTCCCAAGCTTACTCGTGTGACTATGTTCCGCACCGAGATCAAGCACAATATCATTGAGGTCGGCCGATAAAAATGGATTGGAAATGGCTAGTGGGAACGTGTTTGTAGCCGGCGCCGGGTGAAGATCTGGAGACGGCTCATCTTTGAGCCACCCTTTGTTCACTTTAGGGGGCATCTCTTCGAAGGATTCTTTCTTACATTTCCTGTGCAAAGGGTCCTTTGCAGAAAACACAAACCGACTTTTGGGGGGCACCGAGTACGAGTCGTTGGTGGATTGTGTTGGACTAAGTACCGAAGAAGGCTCTGGCTCAGGAAGAAGATCACTGGGAGCCCCAGACGAAGCAGCCTTGGCAAAAAGCGTATTTCCGAAATTACTGAGTTTCTTTCTAAAGTTACCTCCCGTCCGATAATTGAACAAGGAGCTGCTCGAATTGGCGCCCAACTGAGAAGACGTCGTAAGCATGTACGCCGGCACCAAATCGATTTCTGGAGACAGAGAGCATTCCGGAAGCTTGGCTACCGGCGATTCCACGTCAAAGGGAAGCTGGTCAACAGTGATTCGGTTAACGCTTTGTCCGTTCAAGTCACGCACAAATTCAAGCATCGACAGATCCGACATGGCAAACTCGGATCCATCCGAGTATGGAGATGCCATAGAGGCCAAAGCGGTCATTATTGGTGTTTTTCAGGTGATGAGATAAACTTGTTGGTTTAGATTATGGTTTGTAGTATTAGTGTTGGGTGCAAAATCGGGTCATTTGGGTGCAAAACTGGAACCGCGAACGGCACGTGACATGGATTGGCGGAGCTGTGAGTAATGTGAGCAAAATGTTCAAATGCAACCATCAGCAATGAGCTTGGCATTCCAAGTCGTCTGTTTGGGAATTGAAATACCCGATGCATCGAGCAGAAAGTATCCCATAGATTCAGCGATCGTCGAGGGAAATCTATGCACTTTATATCGAAAATGCAGATGTGGTTCCTCGTCTTTCTTCGAGAGTATTCTTGACATTCAGCACCAAAAAGTCATGCAACACTCCAAGAAGAACTTTTGGTATGAGTTTTCCGGCAGCACGATCTTTTTGCCCGGGAGTTTGTGCTGGATGAATGTCATACTTTTGAAAGGGACGATCGATAACTCTAAAAAAGAGTTGTGGTATCCACTTTCTGACAGCCTAAGGAGCTTTGAGTGGACCTAGTGACGCCTGGACCATGAATGCCGTCTGTACAGATAAGCTCATCACCGATTCAATTTAAACTCTTGGATCTTTCGCCGTTCAAGTATTGCGGTGTTCAATTGCTTCGGATAAAGCATGTAGGACTTCGAAAGTTCGGTCTTGTCCCAAATAGGGATGTGAAGTCAAGCAAATGTGAGTTGCAGGATTGCATGGATTTTCAAATATTTCGCTCACACCCGGCAGTTTTACAATGCTTTGCCGAATTAGACCGGGTTTATAAAGTGACCCAAGTATACCAAGGGGACTTAGCACCATGTGTAATCAATCCGATATGCAAAAGGAACTCAGGGGTGGTTATTGAAACAAGTGAATTAGACCGGGTTTGTAAAGAGACCCAAGTTTACCAAGGGGAATCAGCACCCTGTGCAATCAACCTGATACGCAAAAGGAACTCAGGGGTGTTCAGTGAAACAAGTTAACCCTAAGGCTTGCTTATTAAACAAAAAGTCTTATCAAACCTCACTTGTAGTCAAAAAAGGACCATCTGCAATTCTCCCTGACGACGCTGCTTATTGTTTGGCGTAAGATTGTCTTCGGATTTCAAAACGAATTTATGCTATCTCAAAGAAAATGAGCCCGGGTAATCGCAATCAAATATCTCTCAGAAAATTTCCAAAAGATGTTTTCATTTTAAGAATATCGAATGACCATCACCTCATTCATGAATCATCATGGTCATTTTAGTTCGACATTTATAAGCTATTTTCAGGTGAGAAGACACTATTGCCTTGAATTAGTGAATTTATGACCCTTTCATCCAGGTTTCCTCACTCCAAAAACCGGAAAAATAGCGAATTGTTTCTGAAGAGAGTAGTTCGCATATCCTCGCCAGCCGTCAAGTCTTTGCAAACCAACGACTTCCAAATAGCCAAATCGCAAAAAGATTCCACGCGTAGTTGTGGCAAGAATGGCGTGGTAGTATATGTGGCTCACATACATGGGAAAGTAATCGGCTGCACAAAACTCGGAAAATGAGAAGAATCATCATTCCGGGTCTTGCGTGTTTGAGGAATCCTCCTTCTCATAAAGCGCACGTAGAAGCGCGAAGCGAGCTAGCTTGTAGAGAGCTTGAACACGGAAGTAAGCTTCAGCAACATTTGTGAAACTGGAAACCACATTGCTCTCTTTATCGTCCCTGCCCTGAGAGATCGACACTCTTGGCTGTCTCCATTTGAAAAACAGTAATCCAACAAATCGTTCTATAGATTCTCAAGCAAATAATCCACCGAAATATTGCTACCCTTCACTTCAATCGGCAACAAGCACGCACGCAACACTGAAACACTGACTCACACCTCTCGAAACCAGAAGGAAGCACGAAAATATATAAATATCCTATGACTAAGGACCCAGCACCTTTGATATCAATGATGGCTCCCAGAACTGAACGGCACCCCCTGGGCCCTGTGAATCTACCCATAAGAATCCATTCAGAATCATTTCGTCCACAACCGCACGTGCACGCACTTTATCCCATCCATAATTATCTCGGAGCAAGCGGCACGTGACAAACCCGCCGGTGAATTCACAAAGCTCGTATACCTTCTTCTGGTCGTTGGAGATTGTTTCCGAGCCAGATGGACCCAAAAACTTGATCCACTGTTTGCTGTTCATCTCCAAAATCTCGTAACCTTTCCCCAATGCAACTACGGACTCCAATGCTTTCTGTACATCCAGTCCCGAGACCATAAGCGGCACGCTGGCCGATTCATTTAATCGAGAATGAAGTTCTTTGAACGATATAAGCCCCCCATTGAGATTCCGTGTCTCCTGACATATTTCCACCATGCGCACCGCAATCCCGCCGAAATACTTGTCGGTTTTCTTTGTGGATAAGCCCCCCAAAATCTCAAGTTCCAACGGGTCCACGCCAATCAGCGTACACATTTGCGTGAACTTTGACCTGAACTCCGGGTTTCTACGAATGACGTCGCTATTCTCGATGGCAAAGTTTATGAGTGCCGACTGGAACACTGAAAGTTGCGCCGAGAGCTGGTCCGCGTGTTTTTCATTGAGGAATTTTCCAAGTCGTTGGTACGCATCACGATCTGGTGTCATTTTCGAGGTTTAGAGAAAGGTGGGTGGGTTGTAAATGGCGGAGTGGAGACTTAGCAGAGGGCCGTGGCTTCCTTACATGTGCACTGTTCTGTGAGTTCAGTGTTGCGCGCTCTAACCGTATTTGGTTCAGTATTTCGTGTTGACAATTATGACCATACGATGAACATTTTTTTTTGTTGCGGTTGAAATTTTTGACTATTCTTATCCCGAAAATTAAGAGTCTGGATCAAGTTCTTGACACAAAAAATCACAAAAGATATGCCATAGAGGTGTTTCGCTAAAGCAGGATTTCAGCACTCAATTCTCATGTGTGACATATGTTGTTGAGAATATTGTTAGATGCGCAGTTTACGCTGATACAGGCAATCGAGATTTGACGAGGTTCAGGCCAACGTATTTTGGACCCTACATCCTCGGAGTTATCTATCTACCTATATGTCAT
>JAKTYA010000282.1:0-22591 GCA_030561745.1 Metschnikowia gelsemii
ACTGAAGCGTAAGACTAGGAAGTCAACAAAAGCACTTGCTGTTGATTCAACTAACGAGGCTGAACCAGCTGTTCCCTCAGAAGACATTGGGACAGCTAATTCTTCCTCTAGTGATGATGATAATAGTGAAGTGGACTCAGACCATGAATCTGACGTCGAAGCCGTTCCGTTCGATACTCTGATTGATAAAGTCCTCTTACTTGATCACAAGCGTATGTCGCCGTGGATAGATCTTGGCGCGCCTGCTAAGCATATGTTCATGGCTAAGCATCACGCGAATCTCTCTCAACAACATCCTCCACTGCACATAAGTCCAATCCGATCAATATCCCACACGAGACACTTGATGCTCTCCTCCACCTTCACAGTCGTGCAAATAGACGTGTTGCAGAGTTTCTCTATACTTCTATTGTCTTCGGTCGTTTTTAGTGACTTCCTTTAATATAAGTTGTTTCTTCGAAAAATACGCCAGGACTACCGGAGTGTAATGTTCCCAGTAGTTTTATTTTTGTCACACTTGGCGGAGAATGGGACAATCGGTTCTTCAAGAACTTTCTTTCGAACCTCCAATCTATCAAAGTCTTAAGAAGGGCAAAAGAAACTTATTTTTTCCCGTCACCAAAAAGAAGTTTCCTTAAATACTCCATAGTTATATATTCTCTCAATGTAGGAGACCACACGTTCACATACAACGTTTGGAGAAGAACGCAGGTGGCACATGAAGAGAAGCCGTTAATCTAAAGACAGAGGGGGGCAACCAACGACAAAACTGAAAATTATATACATTTATTTTCCCGGGACTTTCGAATCTTGCCCGACTTAACCAGATATTGGCACGATTCCATACGACTATTGGGTTAAAGAATTAAGACAACACTAAGAAGGGGTTATGCTGTTCGTGACCAGTACTCTGCAGACCACAATCTTTTTCTTCATAGTCATCTCATCGCTCCAAGCTCTTTCATTCCTTGAAAAAAGATCATCTTGCTGGAACCACTGTTAGTGACAAGGAGCTATGTAGCCAGACCGAATAGGACCAGATTATGTTTGGATAGAATTTTGGATGACTCTAGCAGCACCATAGTAAGATTCGAGTCCCGTTTCAATTGCCGATCAAAGAGAGGCTTGCTTCATGCGACCAAGTCCCCAAATATTTCACACTTTTCGGCACATTTAAAAGCCTACCGCCAGTTCGTAATATTAACTTCATGTTAAATCAAGCGTTTTCTTGCAATTAACGGACCTGGACTGAGAATTGTGGGTCAAAAACATCGTTTCAGTCACATTCCTCAGGATATATCCCTGAACCTAGAAGAATGAACAATGAGGTAACCTCTTCAAATTGACATTTAGCTGTTGTTATCCGTGGCTCTGCTTGTTATAAATTAATGAAAAGTTTTGTTCACTTTAAGGTATCACGCGTGGTTTTTGCACAACAATTCCGAATAAAACAAAATAAGTGCCAGGTGACTTGCCGGTGATTCAGAAAATAATAAGCTTCCAGAATAGGCCCTTGGTGTCTCGTAAGGTTTAAAACAAGACTTCAGCATTTGTTGGCTACGTTGAGATCCTCTTGCAGTACTGAAGAGCCCAATGCGTTTGGTCTTCGTTTCCGCCGGTCGTCTATTCAATAAAGGTATTTTTGAATTGGGGACTAACCATTCATTGCTTACTGGAAACTTCAGTGATGTTGCTTACTACATGTGAAGACGTAAATTCAATGGTGTCTTGATCATCCGTGGTTTCGAAGCTTTCACAGTTTAGCATTTGTTGGGTGCTGAATGAGAATTCCCAAGGTCGTTATTCCTGCTATGGTACCGAGCATTGTTCCCGGGACGAAATGCTCATTAGGGGATTATGAGTATGAGGGTTTTCAGCTTTAAGCCAGAGGAATTGATTTTTTGCGCCAGGCTGAAAAAACAAGGAGAATCTCAAGCTCGATGAAGGTGACTTCAAATCTTTCATATTAAAAGGCTATGTGATCACCACAATCCAGGATAATATGGCGTACATGAGAGCCACAGGATAAATTGCCAAGAGAACTCTTCCGGGAAGCACACCCAGGCACTTCAAGCTCATGCTGGCAGCGTATACACTCCATAAAGCACACACAGACATAAGTATAAGTCTGACAAAACGCCACTTGAGAGTGAGTGTACTGACCAAAGCGCCGGCGACTATAGGGAAAGTCAGGTACCCCGAGGCACTGATGGCACTGAGAAACGAGATGGTACCGCCCAAAAGTTGGATGTTGATACCCACCACCAAGTAAAAGAGCCACATAAAGGAAAACGTGCCTGAAAACACAATGTTGGTCTGGCTATTGGGTGCCGCCACGCCCATCGTCACAGCATATGCCAAAGAGAAAATTAAAGGGCCCCATAAATCCCAATCAAGCAGGGCCACAGTCTCAGGGGAGACGTTGCTGTCGGAATTCTCGTCGTCATCTTCCGTGGGTACACTACGAACATTGGTAGTCACCAGCGCCGGCAATCTTAAGCCATTCTGCTCGGCCAAGTCCACAAGGCGAGACTGCTGCGTGCGTGCAAGCTGCTGAAGCTGCGCAGGCCACAAAACCACCGCTACTCGGCGGCCAATTTGCACCAAATCTCGCTTGAGTGTCTCCCACACAGGCTCGTCGAGCGTATCACCACCGTTGAACCGGCGTTCGGAGATTTTGTTTGATTCTTGAAAGTTTCTCGAAGTGACGAAAGGCGTGAAGGCCAGACTCAAGTCGACATTGGGCGCCCAGGGAAATGTGCTGGATGTATTTATAGGTTGTGTGTGCTGGTTATGTGTCGTGTGGGGCCCAGCGGCATTGTCTGGGTTGGTTTTGGAAGTCACCTGTTCGTCCTCGTCGGGAATTATGAAATCGTTTCCCTGTATATCAGTCTGCCAGCTCATAATTCTTTTATATGAAGTGTTATACAATCTTTTGTACTCAAGAACTCAAGAAGTAATTGGACTGATATGTATCAATTGAGCGTGGTGTAATCAAACAATAAACATGTCTCGGATTCAATTATGGTTAGAGCCTAGAAGTGCGGTGTACGGGTTCGTGGCTTTATGGGTGTGCGGGTGTATAAAAGAGAGGTGTACGGGTGTGCGACCCCAAGTCTAATTGTTTGATTCCCTATTATGTGGAGGTCGCTTAAGTTAGCCGTTGATTCAACGAAGAAGAGAGTATTCTCAAGTGATGTCTCTTCAGTGCTTCTCTTAGAGGAACTGTGATGATCAATTTTTGTTTCGGCCGCCACCGAAATCAATGTGCAGGTACAAGGGGGCTCCTGTTATAGGTCAGCCTTCAGGTCTCCCGTTTAAATGCAAGCTTACTGTGGTATCAAGAATGTAGGTTAAAACAATACATCTCCAGGATACATTGTGAGCGACACCGTACAGAATCAGCTGATACCAGATGGGTGTGATAGTAAGAAAAGATACCAATCTCAACATCCCTCTGCTTTCTTTCCACACGAGAGCCTGTTGAATTTCGTCATTAACAATCGTCAATCTGTCGCCTGTTTTTACACAAATCTCTCACTTGAACAAATTATCAAGGATGCCCAATTTGGTGAAGCTAATCTATCTGTAAGTAAGGAAAGATGCAACACAGATTGACATGTCGACACAGTCAGTGAGGCGTGAATTCATGAATGGCTATTGAATAAACTATACGAGACCAAGTCGTAAAAACACGTATTGTTAAGAAACCAAATAAGCAAATCAAGCGGTGACCAAGCTTCGTAAGCATGGAGATATGGGAAAGACCGAGCAAACCTAGTCCAAGCCTTTCCTTGCCTTTAAAATCTGAAGTGCGCAATCATTCACGGATTGCCTCAAGCCCATAAAAGGAAAGCCCAACATTTCTCTTGTCTTCTTGTTATTCATCTGACAAGATTGTGGTATTGATGTTGCGTCCGGATTTCCCCTGGGGATTTTCCCGCCCAAGATATTAAAATCCTCGTTCAAAATATTGAGAATCTTCTGAGTGGTGAAACTCTCCGTGCTCATTAAGAGCCGTTGGTTGCTCATATTGTTCTCGAATGCTTCGATATGAGCCCTAGCCACGTCTCTGACATCTACGAAAGCCAGGTCGTCGTTCGGAATTTCTGAGTCAGGCAGCATCTGCAAAAGCAGGTTAATTATCTCGCACGACACGTTGAGCTTTTCCTTGACTTCGGAATCAAAAGCTTGAGGCCCAAAGACATACACAGGGCATACTACATTGAGACTGAACTGGGGCTTTTGCTCAACCATGAAGTCCCATGCAGCTCTTTCGGCAAATTTCTTCGACCCCATGTATCCCGAGTGGGGATCGGCCTTTGCCTGTTCCCACGAGATCAGGTTCCAGGAGTCTTCGGAAACAACAAAGTTGGGATCTTTCAATTTATCTACATCCACCATTGCTGCCCCTGACGACGTCACCACCACGTGTTTGATTTGAGGAGCATACTTTTTGATTCCATAAAGCACGTTCTTTGTTCCGTTGATTGCTGGAAGAAGCAACTCGTTCTCGATATCGGACACCTCAAACGTCACAGGGGACGCAGTATGTAAAAAGACAGTGACCTCGGGGTGTTTTTTCAAAGCTTGATCAAACGCACCTTCGGTTTGTAAGTTCGGGACTACCTCATAGGTGAAAGCGTCAGAGAGAAAAAGCTTTTGAAGGTGGACTCCTTTTTCTGGGGTTCTCACTGTACCCACTACGGAGTACCTCTTTGCAAGAAGAAGCTTGATTATGTGCTGGGCAATGAACCCGGTGGCGCCTGATACAAGCACAGATGTGGTCATGATCAGTTGAAAGTATGCAACTGGCGCCAGTTAGTGAGATTTATTTTTTCGTTTGGACTGATAAACTCGGGAAATGATTCAAAGGCTCGTTCTTATATAGCGCCAGTATCGTCTCCGAGGATACTCACATTACTAATCCTTCCCACATAAGCGTAAAATTAGCAAGACTTTCCGTCTCCAGTAAGTGTGAGCCCCCTGTTTCAACTGTGGCAGCTGAGCACCCCTCAGATTATCATTCTTTTGTAAAGGTTGCCGCTTTGGTCCCAAATTGCTAAACGCTATCCCCGACCTCGTGATTTTTCGTGCTCGCGAACATACACATACATTGATCTTGCAATTAAAAATTGAAATATTGCTTAGACACAAATTCAAGTATGTTGACACTTTTGCGGAAAGTTTAAGAATTTTCCTAAGACACAAAACCGTTTTTTCTTTCAAAAGTCAAGATTTAGACGCCAGAATCCAGGTAACTGAGAAAAAAACTCCCTTTAGAAACTTACCAAGGGGTGGGAATTGGGAAGAAATGGAAACTGACAGAAGAAAACAAGCAAGTATAGAGCTGGGAAGTAGTAGACTTTCA
Organism: Metschnikowia gelsemii; assembly: GCA_030561745.1. Lineage (NCBI taxonomy): Eukaryota > Fungi > Ascomycota > Pichiomycetes > Serinales > Metschnikowiaceae > Metschnikowia > Metschnikowia gelsemii. The sequence continues at coordinate 5,372 of JAKTYA010000282.1, forward strand.
GGGGTATCAAATATACTTTTGCGCCGAGCTCCACTTTTGGGGTAACAAAAGAAAAAAGCGAAGTTTATTCTTAAGGCGACTCTCTTTTGCAGCCGCGCCCAGCGCCGTGGATCCATCAGGCAAAGAACGGCACAGAGAGCCTCACAGCAAACCTTTTTTGGTGCTGAGGATAGTGATTGATTCTGAGGTTATGAGTCTATTCCAAATGACTAAAAGGTCGGCATGTGGGCTTCCCCTTAACTTATGAGAAAATACCGATTCGCACAATTAAATATCAGGCCTTTTGCAGACGCTGTGAATGTGTGTCTTCACGAGTAGAATGACTGAGACAGTATTCCGAATGATCCATAATTACGAAAGGTTGAGAAACAGCAAGGCTAGTGCAACCAAATTGATGCCTTTCAGATTTTGTGATGACTTTATGAAAAAGGCTCAAAGTATATCACCGTTCCCACAAGCTTTTCTTGGCGCGGTGGATATGAAATATGATGGACTTCTCCTTCAAGGGGTGGATTGGCAACATACACTGGCGCACCTCCCGCTTATTACCTTTTGAAAAGATATTTCTAAATCGACATTATTGAGCGGACCAAGAGCACACTCGCATTTTTGTGCTCGAAAGTGGTATACACGGATCTTATTCAATGCATGAGTCCTTCAGAACTCTTGAGTATGGACATTGCAATAAAGTCAATTTTTTACAATGTCGGAAAGGATACGATGCTTGCCTAAACACGGGGGCTATGGAGTTCTTGAAACGAATACGCAGTTACAAGGTCATCAGGCATGGATGCTCGTCTATGCTGCAGTGGCTGCCAGAAATTGGTAGGAATACCACTTAAGGCTAAGAGTATTACATCAACGGGCCGAGAACTGACAAAGATTGAATGGATTAGTGTGAGATGCTTAGGCAACCTTTCATGGGTTGATTTCCTATTCGACCGTACAGACCGGGTTTGTCTACATCCAAGTTGACCGTTTAATGCACGCATGGAAATGTGTGTTTTGTCTAAGGGCAAACGACAGTTACAAGGTCAAGATTAATAGGTAGGGTGTAACAATAGTGTTGACACAAGTTGCACAATGTGTTGGACAAACAGTGACAGCAGAAATACTCCTGATATGGTTTGCCCTTTCCATGGAAGAGGTGCAAGTATTAAACGCGATGAACTTCAAATCTTCCAGCAGGAAAAAAAAACAAGAAGAATTGCCGCCGTTTACCTCTGTCACATCTGTAAAAATTGTCCGGAGGTCAATGTCGAGCACAATTTTGGCAAGAATTTCATAAATATGAATGGTTGGCGCGAAATGGTCTCACCGCAATTCGTTTATTTGACTTTGGATCATATGTTCTTATTCACATTAACACACTTGAAATCACGGGCCTTGAAGACCAAATGTGCCTTGAGATGGTTGATCTAGGATGCATTTCAGTCCACGTCTATAATGGGTGTGAACAAGTTGAAATCTTTAGGAGAGAGATTGGTTTAACCAGACAGATAAGTCTCAGAAAAATATTAGCATCCTCAGATCCGTCCCACGAAAATTTGCCCAATTTGAATTGGTTTGTCAAAATTGTGAAGAAAGGCTATGCGCTCTAAAAGGAGAGATGAGAGTGGTCAGGCACTAAAGCTTTGGTCGCATAGGCTGCCTCCTACAGGCCGATGACATAACTCAAACATTAGAATCACAAAAGTGGTGCGGCTTTGAGCAGAAAAGGGCTTCGTATCATATCTCCTTGGAGAATATGCTGAGGTCCATTCCTTAATAGGCTTTAAGTCTATCTACTTGAAACAGCAAAACGATCAGCTGTGGGCTTTTGCATTGAGTCTATGGTTTCTTGGAGGTAGTAGGTGTGGGTATCTGTGTGTGCTTGATGTGTTTTCAAAGAATTAGCCACTCTGCCTTGGGAGGGAAGATGTGGAGCCACATGGCTTTTATTGGATGCAAGGTTGGAAGTCCGGGCCATTCTCACAGCGGTTATGAAGACCTTGACTATGAACTTTGAAGTAAAAGAATCACCCGTGTTAAAAAAAGAGTGTTTTCATTCGCATGGTGAGGCAATATCTTTTGCTTTTGAAAAGAATTGTATCCCCCAAGAGCCGTCAATTTTGTGTCAGTGGGATTAATGCTGTGTGAAGTCTCCATACCGCGGGTACGCTAGATTATGCGGCTAAGCGGCTAGACAAAACAAGCTCTGGTTCTTCTTTAAATGTTTGATCATTCCATAAATATAGAGTTGTCTGGTCAATACTTAGTCATCCAGCAGCTCCATCAGTTTCCTCAAGGCGTTCGGGCTAGTCAAGCAATGGTATTTCGAGCCCTATGATTGACAATAATTGGCCTGGCGTAATTCGTCTCTGTCAGACATATTTTGAAGGTTTCTCTTTGAATCGTCTTGTGGTTCTTCAATCGGTAATCACTAATAAGAAAACATGCTAAGCCGCAAATGGTCTACCGCATGTAATATGCTGAATGAGTTTCTTTAACAGAAGAAATTACTGAGATTAATGTTGAGGGCTCCAACAACCAGGGCACCATGAGAGTTTCTCAATGGTAATGCTTCATTAAGCTAGTGATAATAGAAATTCATATCTACCCGAATGTGAAAGTAGTTTATTCATTAGAAGAAAAACCTAACTTTTGTGAATTGTCTGGTTCTCGGAAAAGCTTCCACACAGTAATTTAACCTATTAGTAGATAACTGGAGTTTGACAAAATAATTTAACCCAGTAATAAATGACTGGGGTTTACGATATAAAAAGATTGGTGAATCGATAATGTCGAATAAAATATCGGGCATTCACATCTCTCAATTTTTATCCATCATTGATGAAAAGTCAGTTCGATCTTAACTTATTTGCGAGATCTGCGTTGATGGTGGCACTGTCACGCGTTTAATTATTTCGACAAAAATCTAAAAAGTAAACTTTTTTCCAAAACTCTCAACGTAAATAGATAGCCTGAAAACATATGTTATTCTTCGGATTCATGAGATTGTATCTATACTTTTATGTAACCTAGCCTACGGATTAGGGAGAAGATATATGAGATCTCTTCTCTGATCCTCGATAATCGAATGACTTAACACCTTGAGTAAAAACTGCGCGTTTGATTCACTCCGTTTGATTCACTCAAGTAAAAGGTCCACCGTAGCTAGTTGGTGGACTTCAAAACTTAGGCAAACCCTGACTTACACAAAAATGAAGGTCTTCAGCAATACTTGTCAATGTATGGAGATTTCCGTAATAAAAACAGAGGCGGATTTGGGGCCGCACCCTCGGAATGTTACCGCGCCTGCACACAGCCCGGGGAAATGTCGCACCGGGTGCGCCAACTGGCACTCGATCCTCTTCAATGAATTCAACTTGGGAATCTAGAGCTTTGCCGAAACGACCATTTTAGTCTCCACATAGAATTAAAGTCCCCATAACCATAATTCGGGCCCCAAATAATCTAGTACCCTCAATAGTCTCTCCAAAAAAGCCTCATTGTCATGTCTGCGTTGCTCATAGAGTATCTCAAAGAGGACCTCGACCCCTCACTTGCAAACCAGCTAGAATCGGACGAAAGTCTCAAGAAGGATGCCGTGGCGTACCTCAATGAGCTTTTGGTCAATGAGCAATTGCTCTCGACGGACCCCTTTTTCAACACGTCTACCACACAGCCGGAAAAACGAACGCTCACGGAAGAAATCGCCGAGCTCGATCTGAAAGCACGCCAAATCGAAGAAAAGTTGGCGAAATTGACGAATGCGAATCGCGAGGTCATTATCAATGTGAGCCAGAATATCAAGACGGTGTCGAACAAGATCGAGACGCGGCTCGATGTGGAAATCAACGCGATTCTTCACACGATCAACGACATGCATATGAAATGGGATTCGCTGGCAAAGACACGGATCCGTGCCGCGGAGAAATTAGCCGCCAGCACCTCGGTGCTCTTTGATATCGATCCCATTCTCGATATTTTGGAACTTCCGACATTGTGCCGGTTATGTATCCTCCAAGGAAACTATCATGAGGCACTTGAGATCTCGATGTTGGTGAAAATGCTAATAATCAAGTTTCCCAGTCTCCAAACGTTTCGGCGCATTGAAGACCGCATCAAAATCGAGCTTCAGACCATGGTCAAAGGGTTGGTTCGGCTTCTCAATACGAATTTGAAACAGTCCAATATCCTCAAGATCTTCCAGATTCTAAATCGACCTGATTTGATCGATCTCAGCCTCAAGAACGTCGATTCGGCCGATAATAAGGCAGTTTCAGGAGAATCGAATGCAGCAGGCATTCGAGACCGCTCGCTTAAAATCATCTACTTGAACTCGCGCTTCAAATTCATTACAAGTGAGCTTGCGTCTTTGAAACCATTGCTCAAATTGAAAAAAGTTACCTACTTAAAGCGGTGTATTGAAACGTACCGTGAGCATCTTTCCAACTCGCTCTCAATATATCATGCGATATTCCATTCAGTGGGTGCTACGGCAGATAAAACAGAGGACAACTTTTTAGCACATTCATTCATCAAAAGCTTGGTACGGCTTCTTCTTATTGAGTTGCGCGAGCATTTGGGCGCAATTGGATCGGGAAATAGCGGTGACGATCCTCAAGTTAGGGGCGACAAAGATGGCGTGGTGCTCCAGCTAATATATCTCTGTAAATCCTTGGATAAGTACGGCATGAATTTCGAAAGCATGCTCACGTGGGAGCTTTGCTTCGTCGAGCCCAAGCTTTTAAGTGAAGACGACTGGACGCGCAATTTGGTGAAGGTGAAGAAGTTTCGCTCCTAAGGGATAGCTGTGGAAGTAGATTCATCAGTCTACTGTGGCCAAGAGATGCGGGATGGACCAGATGAAATGACAGGGATGCTGAAATTGCCTAAGTCTGGATTATCTATCACGAGGAAATTCCCGAATCTGGAAAGCGCGAGTTGATTGTTAAAAACGCTCTGTTATAAAGACTTTTACCTTTTACCTGGTTCAATACCCGCAGTTGAATTCTGGTCACATCTCGTTTCGCATCGATCACATCAACACCGATATCAGTAACCATGGCCGTCGAATCAATAGGTATTCTAGCTCAGGCAGAAGCTGGATGCAGCAGTTGGATGTACGGAATGTGTCACCTGAGTCAATTCATTGAACAAAACTTGAGACTAGATGATAGATAAGTGTTCTGGCCTATCACAATTTCCCCACTCATCTCGTTGATGGCCAATAGTTGAGGTCAAACGTCATTCTTTTATGGTTTGAAACTCATTGCAAAAACGGAAATGCTTATAAGTACCTTGGTTTTTTGCCTCGTCAGGTATGAGAAGAACTTCTTGCACGTGGACTTCTAAAATCTTCTTCATTAAAGACAGTGACTCATCAGATTCGGTTTTTCAAAAACGACACTGAAGAGTCACCAAAGAATTATAAATGAACGGATTTGTCTTCAGTGTCGTCATCACCACTTTGAAAGTCTCAGCAGATTCGAGGATTCTTTCATCTTTCTTCAGGCCTCTTTTCATGAAGAATTTGCAGTGAATCTTCTCATCCAAGCTAGGAGGATAGTACTTTGAAGATCCAGGACTCTATAGGAAGAAACACGCATAAGCGCCATGTGCCTCAAGGAACAGTTTGTGATTCTTTATTTGTGCAATAATCGGGTGTCAAATTAATAAATAGATGGGGAACTAACTATTTATTCTGCTTTAGTAATCACAATTGTAACACGCAAGTCACCAATTATGGACTGGAAGTATGGGAGATAAAAGAGAGTTAATCCCGAAACAATATCATTAGGGACAATAAGCAATTCCATCTAATGACAAAATGGAACTTTGTCTGGGGTCATGATCGTGGAACAAGTGGAGGCAAATGGGGCTAGTGAAATTTGTGTCGAAACCGAATGTGAGTTGGATTACCAAATCTCTAATCACTTCAGGGTGGGTGAAATACGGACGTTGCTCACGAAAAGGTTATATCGCTTTACCTGAGACTATTCAAGCCAAACAAGTAACCCAATTCCCTCCGTCCAAGATGACTGCTTGATTTCAAGGCGTTCTCATCGAGCGCAGATCCAATCAACTCCTTTTTGCGTTGTTGAAGGTCCATGATTCTATCCTCCACACTATTGTTAATCAACAAGCGGTACACCTTCACGGGGCGCTCTTGGCCAAATCTGTGTGCTCTGTCCATGGCCTGGTCTTCCACATATGGATTCCAAAATGGGTCCATAATCACCACGTGCGAAGCACACGTTAAGGTCAAACCGACATTACCTGCTTTCAATGAAATAAGCAAGACACGCGGGGCGCCCTGATAAAATTCGTTGATGGTCCTGTTTTTGTCATCTATGTTCATAGTACCATCGTATCGTAGAAACTGTACATTGTCCAGTTTAAGAGCGTACCCCATGAGGTCGAACGTCACGGTAAAGTGCGAGAAAATGATTATCTTTTCGTCGGGTGTATCGTCCATAATCTCGCGTATGATTTCTAGCGTGCGTTCCATTTTAGCTGATGGTGTAAATCCTTGATCTCTCCGTATCAAGTATGATACCTTCTCTGAATTTGAGCTTTTCTTTGTATTAGACATTCCATAAAACCTTTCGAGTCGCTCTGAGTCATAACCCTCGTCATAAATCTTGGAAAAGATGCCGTAGTCCACTAAATCGCCCAAGGAAGTAGATGCGCCACATGACACACAATTGCCAGCTTGCTTGACTGCACTCGCCTCTTCTCTTTGGCCCAATAAAGTGCCAATACATCCATCGCAAATCATATGGCCACAGTTCGCAAGAATGACGATGGAATCGTCGCCCACCACATCAAAGCACATCGGACACGTCAATTCCACATCTTTCGGTTCACTTCTGGTTTTTTCTTCGTCAGAGAGAAACAAATTATCAGGTGCTTCACCTACGAGCCCACGCACAGTTGCTCGGGAATTTTGGTCCATTAACAAAGCTCGCTGGTAAGTTTGCTTCCAGTTTTTTCCGTTGAATGAGTCGGAGCTCTCTTGTGAGTTGAGCTCTCCCACCTCCACCAAAAGCTGATGAATACATGCCTGGCGCAAGCGAAGAAGCAAAGTGAGGAATGCATGGTGTCCCGGTTTTTCCGTGGAGGACATAAGCTTCTGGGCCTTTTTCTGGATCCCTGTTTCAAGCGCTTTATAATATTCAAGTTCGTCGTTTTCCATTTTGACAAACACTTGCTCGATTGTTTTCTCCGGAAGCTGGACCAACGGCTTGCCGTTGACTTGAGAATCTTTAGTTCGCCGCAACATGATCGCCAGCAAAACTGCTCGAAGCTTCCTCATTGACTGATTACGGTCATAGTCGTCAAACTGATCACTGGAAGATTTGAGAGGTACAGATATATCCTGCTTGAATTTTGCCTCGTTGTCATACGGCCTAGACCCAAGGAACCGCAAGATCGGATAGAGCTCCTCGATATTATTCTGCATGGGTGTACCGGTAAGACACATCCGGTGTTTTCCACGCAAACAAGCTGCGGCTTTTGATGCCTGCGAAAGCTTATTTCGTATGTATTGAGCTTCGTCAAGAACGATACGGTAGAAGTCCGCGTCCGACGAGTAGAACGGCGACATGTAATGCTGGCCACCGGTACCTCGCTGTGGGAGCACGTTCTGACGGTTGGTAACCTGAGCCTTTTCCATCTCCACGCTGAAATGTTGTTTGAATTCCGACGCGAGCGTCGTGTATGAAGTGAGAACCACATCAAAGTTTGCCAATTGGCGAAACGAGTCCAACTTACGCCTTTCTTGACCATGGTAAAAAGCCACGGTGAGCGCATTCGACAGTTTTATTTTCGACTCCATTTCTGCGGCCCATTGTCGAAGTAAAGAGACGGGCCCGACAATCAAGGTGGTTTTGTGTGAGGGATCTAGCGAGCGATTGGCCATCATGACAGCAATTGTCTGCACGGTTTTTCCGAGCCCCATATCATCCGCAAGCATACATCCCAGCACTGCCCGTTCCTTTTCGAGAAGCCAATAAAGTCCTCGTCGCTGGTGGTCCAAGAGCTGGATAGCTAGCGAAGAAGGCGTGGGCGCCATGCCCTCGACTTTTTCCTCCTTACACAAGTCTTTGAAGAGGTTCTCGAGATGTTCCTGGTCCTCATTGGCAGCTCGATTCATATACGGATTGACGTTAGCGGAGCCGTATATCGGGTCGCTCTCCACAAGGGTCTCATTTTGCGGGCGAAAAGACGTGGGATTGATTGTTTGAGTGTACATTAAAGCCGCTTCGGCAGAACGCTTTTGAGTCTTGACCGTCTCGAGAATGTCTCGGTACCGCCTAACTTTTTTGACCCGGTTCATCAGAGAGCTGGCCAAGTTGATCTTTTCCGTCATTTTCCGAAAAAGCTCGTCTTTGAGTGAAGTCTGGTCGAACGGGAGCATCAGACTCTGCTGTCTAATTTGTTCGACTTCATCATAGTGATTTTTAGTGAGCTCCTGAAGTTTTCCAATTTGCAAATCGAGGTCTTTCTCGTACTTCTGGAGATCATTCCTGTTGTATTTCATGAAATGGTTCTGGATTGCGATATCTTCTCGAGACGTGATGTGTATCACTTGGGGACCATTCAGAGGCTTTGTTTGAGGGGCCGCACCGGCATGAAAGACTGGGGCTGGCTTGTTGAAAGTAGGCTGCACTGGCTGAGCCGGACTGTGAAACAGACTACTCTTGAATGTGCCAACCCGCTCCGCCTCCTCTTTTGAAAGAATCGCAATCTCGTCGTCTGATGACTCGTCTAAAGTGGCTCCACGGTTATTCAGAGGAAGATTTTGCTTTTGGGAGACGGGTGCAAGATTCGGTGGGCGGTTATTTCCGGTTGATGGGGGCGGCACGACCTCCTCGACAAAATCGTAATTGTCGCTGGCATTTTCATTATGGTTGTCATGTCCAGATTTTTCAAACGATGTTTGTGCAAGCGGAGCGTCATGAAACGTGTCTTCATCACTTGTGCCCGCATTGGACACCGATATCGAAGCCCCGGACGGGCCAAACCGCGCCTGGTCCAATTTGGAGGCGGCTAAGGGAGTACGACCAGTAATCGGGCCGACCATAGTGCCGACCGTGTTTGTGTTCGTGGGCTGCGACGCGCTTTCTTCGTCGTCACTGATGACAACAATCTGATCCTCGGCATTGAATTGACGATCTAGAGGTGGTCCCCCTTGTGTTTCCGTGGTTATATCAGCTGCACCATCGATTCCATTGGCCACACGCCTTGGCGCGTAGATCCCCTGGATCTCACTCGTGTCCACAGGATCCACAGGATCCACAAATAAGCCCTCCGCCGTGCGATCAGCTGCCGAAAACGAGCTTTCAATGGCGCGTCTTTTCGTTGCACGTTCTAGAGAAGGCTCTGAGGAATTGAGGCTTTGTAGCCGGCCAGCTCCGGCAGAATATTGAGCAGCTGGTAGTAGACTCAGGGGCACCAAAGAAAGGGTGGATCCACTATTTGATCGGGTATCAAGTCCACTATCAAACCCACTATGAAATCCACTGTTGAACCCATTAGTGACACCATTATTAACCCCAAACACAGCAGAATTGACGTCAGGGCTGCGGGGAGGACGTTGCTGGGATTTAGTAAACACAGGGGTCTCTTCGTCCGATAACACGATTATCAGATCGTCCGAATGAGCCAGCATTCTTTTGTGGAGTTCGATCAAGTGAAGTGGGTGCACTGTAAACGCCCAATAATGAGGTATAGGTCGTGGATGTGTAGAGATGGCACAAGGCGCGGTGCGTGTCGTTCCCCCGGAATCCGGAGTACACCCTCGGATCTCGCGGTGACGCGCATAATCGATCGCGGTCCCGCGTAAACCCACGCAGAAAACCAGACGCGCGAGTCCAAAGTTGATTATGGACTATACTTGAGGTAGGGAAAGCGTGACATGATGGGAGTTGGCTGGCCTGGCTTCGCCGCTGGATGACTCAGGCGAAAAAAATCGTTTCTGGCTGCAGCTCCAGAGGCGTTGGAGATCACTACAGGGAAGAAGGCGCTTCTTAATACGACTGGACTCGGCAGATGCGCCAGGAAGTAATTCCGACCTCGATGTACATGAATACCAAATAGTGACATATCGGTCACCGATGAACCAAACTAATACTGTAGCTTCTGGAGAAAGGGACACGGAAGAACGCTTAGCTAGAATGCTGCCGAAAATCCTTCAAGAAGACGTGAAGGTGCGCGAAGATGTTATCGCATGTGTTGCGGTAAGCGCTGACACCTCGACTGATATCAAAGGCCAAGGCGTTTAGGAAGAAGATATTCCACCAGAAACCGAACCCGCTCTCCGACTCGAAGTGGCATTTCCGGAGGAGCACCCAAGTGTGGCACCTTTAGACTCGAAAGCCACGGCCGATTTCAATGATAGCGAGTTACACAAGAAACTAGGACTCCCTAAGTTTCCACTCGTTTGCACTAGCTTTAGAGGATATGATTCTTAGCATTTAGCGTTACGGGTTGGAAATTAGCAGTGCCTTTCATTTGTACTCCGAGTTGGTAGAAGATATGGTGTTGAGAATATCGTTCCTCGAACAGTAGGCGGCACAATTCAATCTCGTGCGCGAGAAACTTGATGAAGGTCCCTTGGAGAATTTCAAGGAGAAGAAGGGGGAGCAGATATTTCATGACACTGGCGAAAGTGTTTACATCCTCGTCCGTAGTATCGGCTTTCTGAACTCGGTTAAAGCGGCTACTGTGGAGGAATATTTGTTTCACTTAAACCCTGGAGTCAACCTTATTCGAGATTACGGATTTTGCCAGCATACTCTATTAACATGACTCTTTCAACTAGATCCGGGCGAAGGAGTGTTGCGCTGCTTCGAGGTATGAAATAGAGAGCCTACTAAACGTGCCTATTACGTAAAGAAATGAGAAGATTTAAGATTGAGAACTTTCTAGGCGGTAATTTTCTGTACTCAAACCGGTTTTTGAGCTTTTGGGCCGTTTCATACATAAAGCGTAGTGTCCTTATTATTCACGAAAGATACAAGAGCCCTAGAGCGTACAGAAGATGATCATATCGTGTTTTTCGTGCCTTACATCCACCAATGTAAGTATCATTAAGCTGAAGTCATCTATTTTAGGTGACAAAGAAGCTGGTTATCATATTTCGATTGGAAGTGACTATCGCTCAAAATTGCTGAGCGAAAAGGCGCACGGTACTTACCACTTCTAATATAATAGTCAAGCTTACCCATAATTCTCTGCCTGGTCATCAGGGCCCTTTCTTTTCCATATTTCTTCAGTTATGAGGGTCAATTCGAGCAAAACTCCGCAGCTACTCAGGTCCACTGAAACTCTCCCTGGTCCTCACAAGTGGTCTCCATTCTCCTCAAGAATCTTGTCCAAACAGATCTCCAACTCCTTCACTAGGCGGTCGTTCTTTTCATCAAACGCCAATCCCCGCTGATAATCCGCACGTGCATCCTCGTAATTTCCCAAAAAGTAGTTTGCCACCCCGCGTCTCAAGAAATTGTCGGGTGTACACACCATCATGTTGATCAACATGTCGGCATCATTGAACGCCTTCAAGTACTCCTTACACTTCAAAAAGGCATCTGCACGACTCATAAGCAAGAGCGTAAGTTCCTGCAACGTTCCCTGGAACGCCTCAAACTTATTTCGGCGGTTGATCATCTCGATCGCTATGGAAAATTGCTTGGCGGAATCGGTATACTTACTCTGTTTGAATGCTTGGACGCCTCCCTCGTATAGTTTCTTGATCATTTTCGACATATCTTTATTGAAGTTTTCCGGAGATGGCTTGGGAGGCACGGGCGCCGTGATACCCACAAGCTCCGCAATCAATGTATTCATCTGGTCGATTTCTAGCTGAAGATTTGGAACTGGCACTTGGGGCTTTTCTTTGAAAACCATGCCTTTGCTTTTGGCATCATACCGAAGATCGTATTCCATGATTTTCGCGACTTTATAATAGCTGAGTTTTTACAGATCCGGGAGAACGAGTTTGACCACTTCCTAGGTTATGTATGGTCTTCAAGGTGATAAAGAACAGAGGGGATCTCCGGCCCTTTCAGTTTAGCGCTCGCCAAGGTGTCCTTCAGTGGTGTACGGGTGCGTTTCAGGGCCACCCCCGGATTATGCGAGTGTCTCATTGAGTTCCGGAAATCCGCACAGTCCAGTCCACCTCGGTGTTCGCAAAAGCCCCGGAGCTCACAAAAGCTTGGGCCCTGCCCTCTGTTCATAAAATATTTCTTTGTTATACAAATATCGAGGGAACCTTAGAAAATTGGCTCTGTAATGTGGGTGTCATAAATCGCAAGAAAGACCAGAAACTCACTGGAATACTGATCCATGTGGTTATTTCTGGAGCCAGATATGTCACATGACTCCAAATTTGCAACCTGCCGCCCCGTGATTTCGTTAGTCAGGCGTTTTTGGCGTACCTCCGTGTGGTATCTTCTCGCGCCAAAAGAAAATGGGCAAAACGTCTTGCATCAAATAAGGACAATCGAGTATTCCGTTCTGGATATTATTGGAATTATGATTTGACATGTCTGAGATTGGTGCCTCAGCACTTCTTGGAAATCTGTTCTCCGGTTCGTTTTAGACGACGCTGGGAGAAGTTTTGGAAACGCCTATAAAAGTTCAAGTAGCATGAGCACAAGGACGTAAAAGCGCTTGACTTATTCAATTTCGGCTCTTGCGATGCTCAACATGATACTCTGAGGTCAATATTCGAGTGACATCTTTGCTTGCAAAGGACAAGCCTGGAAGACATGCAGAATCACATTTATAATGAATGATTTATAATGAATGTGCTACCCAAAATGTGTGGGATTTGCTACACATAAAAGCTCCAATGAAAGTTGGAATCATTGTTGGCACCATTGGATTCTACTTATGATTTGTTTCTAAACCTTAATTGCTATATCAAAACCGTCCGCAGTGTGCATTCTTTCAGACGCGGGGTTCATTTGAGGGGGTGGGGGCGGTACCCTTCAACTTCATCAGAATCGCCAATTAAAGCGAGCGTTGGTGTCTACTAAGGTACTGACAGGTTGATATACCTCACCCGAAGCGCCAATTAAAGCGAGTCTTGGAGTCTACTAAGGTGCTGAAAAGCTGCTATACCTCTCCTGATTCGCCAATTACAGCGAGCGTTGGAGTCCACGAGGGTGCTGGCAGGCTGATATACCTCTTCTGAATCGCCAGTTAAAGCGAGCGTTGGAGTCTACTAAGGGGCTGATAGTTTTAAAAGGCGCAAGCAGCGGGTAGAGTAAAGGGGAGGAGGCAAGGCTCGGAAAAGTCGGAGCTCTTCATTGCTCAGTACTCTATCCAGATGTGTTGCTCTCTCATGTTTTTTGGTTTTTGATCACTTCTAGTGGCTTTCTGCAATATAATTTTTTCTTTTAAGAAAAATAAATCATTCGTGCCTCGGGAAAAATCATTCGATCAATCGTGGCTTGTTTTGGAGAACTGACCTCCAAAACATTAGGAAAATGTTAAAAACTACGCAGCAAATACTTTCTATCCGAATTGTTCTCTTAATTAAAATTGAGCCATCGAAGCTGTCGAGCCCAAGTTGACCAATCTTATCTATATTTGCGAGAAACAACGTTCCAATATCAAAACTGTGGTCAGTAAACGTTGCGTTAAATTTTGCTGTTGCTATGCTCCAGCACCAACTGCCACTTGGTCGGTTTCCAATTCCTCTCTGGCCATATTGACTTGGTATTTGGCTTCTGCTTTCCTTTGACATGCTTTGCTAATACATGTCCATCTAGGAATATCTATCCATGGGAAAACATTTCTGAAACACATTCGGCGTTTGAGTGTGCGTTCGAGCCAAACTGCCAATTTCTTTTGGCTATGACCAAACCCCTCAAAATGATTTCTTAATAATTACGGCATATATTTGGTCAAGATGCCTGATCTCATTAGGTCGTTGCGGCCAAATGACTGTGGAGTTTATCGTTCTCCCATGAAGCGAGGAAGGACACGCAAATTGCAACAATAAACATGCCCCCACCTCGTTCCACAGCCCTACCGCGTCTTTAAAGCCCCTTAAGATCAAGAACTAGTGTAAGGGGGTACCATAGTTGAGCTTTTCGTCACTATTGTGTCCCTTTTTTGGGAGTAAACCGGGAAAACAAAAAAGTTGCCAGACAGAAAACGGATTCCGGAGATCGGCTGTTCCGTAAATGCTGTTCGGCAAGTTGCGTCCATAGTTAAGCGAGCTTTAACCTTGGGTGCATAGAATTATCCGTGCGGCTTTCCGCACACAAAAGAATCCGTCCAAACCCAGATTCTAACATATGAGGTTTGACTATAATAACGCGTCTTTACGTGCCAGGTCTTTACGAGCCGGCCCTAAGATTGCTTTACTGGGGTTTGTATGTGAAGTCAACTCTCACCAATTGGGGATCAACCTTTGCATCCACTTGTCCCAAATCCAAAATCGTGTCATTATTAGAGTGTACATTTGTGATGTGTGCATGTAATACTAATTATATACCATTCTACGTATGAGCCCCGGATCCAAGTTCTGCTGTGTCCCCGCAAAATCTTGAACTCACGATTGAAGATTCCGCTAACTTAATTTCTCTAAGCGACAATCTCCTTTATTCTGGCAATCGTCAGAGCCGATTAGTATTCCCTACTTTTTACTTCAAGGCAGTTTTGAAGTTTAAGGATGTATTATGTTCTTTGGTGTGTGTTCATTTGTACCAGCTTCAGACGAAGTCTCGAAGAGATTTAATTTCTCGAAAGTCTGCTGCTTTGGTTTCTTGTTGATTCTACCACTGATTACCAGTACACTCAATCCCGGGCATAACGATACTGGATTTAACGATACTGATTATAACGAAATTCCCGGATCCTTTAAATATTAATACCCTGACCGTTATTGAGGAAATAATCACACACAAATATCGTTAATCCTCGCTACTTGATCTGTAATAAGGGTATTCGCCATATCGAGGATTTTTTTATTCTGAAGGGTTTTTGGTGGTACGGCCCGAAATCAGATTCTGAAAACCTATATTGTGTAATTGCTTTAGCATGTGGAAAAACACGCGTAATAAAGGGATTCACAATTTTTAGTTTGTCTTTTCTGGCACTTTTTGCTTTCTTTAACACAGATACGAGCTATTGTGTATGATTTTCACTCCTTTAGGGATTAGGAACACTTTTGGTTGTTTGAAGCCACATGTAACTGCTTCTGTTTGCATGTATATGCTCTTAAAATCAAATGTTCGAATTCTGACGGGCATCAACATAGCCCCAGCTCCCAAGCGCATATACTAAAGATGTCTAGCTCAACTGTTGCTCTACCTCCACCTCAAGAATTACTGAAGTTGACTCAGTGGCACTCAAGAAGGCTCGAATAAGAGGTCATGCTCGAGCTCCGAGAAGAGCACGCGCCGCAAGACGAAGATTTTCAATTCTTCCTGAGACCGAAACAGGCTACTGGGCCACGCGCAAGCTTCTGTGTCGCTTTCACGGGAACGAATGATCAAGGAGCTGCTCAAAAAACAAAAAAGTCGTCCAGCCGAATATCCGGAGCTTGAAGACCAATTGCTTATTTGAATTAAAGAGAAGACATTAATAGTCTTGTGGGACTCCTCATTGAAGAAAAAAGTTTCGATGTTTGGGAAACAATGAGCCCTGGAGCCGACCCACCTAAGTTTTGGAATGGCTGGCTCGGTAAAATCAGGAAAGATATAACATCCTTCCCCGAGTTCATGGAGAAGCTGACGGAGTCGATGGAACATATCTTGAAGACCGTGGGAAGAAGTTATGCTGTGTTGTAGAAGAGTATGAGCCCCTCATTACGTATGATATGAATGAATCAGGTTTCATATGAGATAATTTCTGATAGAGGCCTTCCTTTACAGAAACACAGTGGGACGAAGGACACGAAGCAGAAACTGTGCGATAGAGATGTTGATCATGAGATGATGGTCAGATTTATGGATAAGAGAGCGCCTTGCTAATCTCTTGGAAAGATGAATAGAGAATTGTTGTTTTTTGATGCTGAATGGAAGTTCAATAAGACCACTTAGATAACCACCGAGATTATGTTCTGGCAGTTGCTCGGTTAGATGGAGCAGTAGCCAGTTGCGCTGGAAGACTTGTGTCAAGCTACTACGCTGAGCTAGAAGATCTATGTCAAGCTACTACGCTGAGCTGGAAGACTTGTATCAAGCTACTGCGCCGCCAGATATTGAAAGTAATGTCGAGAGCGACGACGGCGTGGTAGCAGTAAAGCGGCACACTCAGGCGATTGTTCATTGGCACGTATTGGCCATGATCGAGTACTTCGAAGAGAATGATTACAATACAAGAGACGTCTCAGCGGCGAGATCTCTAAAAAGATGGTGTCAGCGAGAAATTCAAGAGGTAGCTACCAGACAGGTATCTTCAGATGTGGCCAAATCCGTGGAAAGAGTGCTAAAAGCATTTTTCCTATGACACCATCAAATTGATTACAAGGACTTTGGATTATCTTAAGATGGTATACTGCTTATATCACCAAATATTGCATGAGATCCTGGCTCTTTAGAACATTACTAGTTGGCGGTTGGAGTTTTTGGTGTCGTTATATATAGGATTAACGACAGTATTCTACTCAACGGAATTGTGAAGCCAAAAGAGCAGACCAGGCAGCTTTCCACGAATGGCCTCTAATATGCGATAACTTGGGCAGCCTGCCTCCATACTTCTGTTCCGGATACGACAACTTCGGCGAAGAAATCACGAAAAAATATTTCAACATGCGTCTTTCTATGCCTCACAATCCTACCCAAGCATCAAAACTCAAAATATCGTCTGCGTCAATGATTTCTCCGATTCGGAAATCGTGTCTAGCCAGACCATCATCCGAAAAGGGATGTTGCGAAATCTGGCGAGGTTTCCTCAATGCTCATAGTAAACCATTCAAGTTATGCATGTATTCCTGCATACATACGCGTCATCCCAAATCACGCGAAATCCCCAGTTGCGGGAGTACATATGTTGGTACTTGGGGCTCTTGCGTTAGGTTTTGATAACCTAATGCGAGTTCTCCCAGACACGACCAGAGACGCGGAGCTGCGAGGGCGAGGAAGTTTTTTTTTTTTCCTTCAAGACAAGAAAGAAAACTTTCTCTCTTCTTTAAGCGAATTTACAAGAAAGATTATGACATATAGGTAGATAGATAACTCCGAGGATGTAGGGTCCAAAATACGTTGGCCT
>JAKTYA010000283.1:0-21198 GCA_030561745.1 Metschnikowia gelsemii
TGAATGTCGTCGTCGAAGTGAATGGGTAAGTCCAAGTACTCGTGATGGTAGGAATCGATCCAGTTGGGACAATGACCTCTGCCGTCGATGAGCCATCAGTTCCAGTGAATGTCGTCGTCGAAGTGAATGGGTTAGTCCAAGTACTCGTGATGGTAGGAATCGATCCAGTTGGGACAATGACCTCTGCCGTCGATGAGCCATCGCTTCCAGTGAATGTCGTCGTCGACGTGAATGAGTTAGTCCATGTGCTCGTCACCGTTGGAATCGATCCAGTTGGGACAATGACCTCTGCCGTCGATGAGCCATCAGTTCCAGTGAATGTCGTCGTCGAAGTGAATGAGTTAGTCCATGTGCTCGTTACCGTTGGAATCGATCCAGTTGGGACAATGACCTCTGCCGTCGATGAGCCATCAGTTCCAGTGAATGTCGTCGTCGAAGTGAATGGGTTAGTCCAAGTACTCGTGATGGTAGGAATCGATTTAGGAGGAATAATGACCTCTATGGTTGAAGTACCATCAGTACCGCGAAGAGTTGTCGTACTTGTACGAGAGTTCGTGCCTGTGGATGTGGTCGTTGTATAACAGACTTGCAGGATCTGGTAAACTTGATCTCCGATTTCAGTAACAAGCTTCCCATCAGGGCCAGTATAACTCACTTTGAGCCCGCCAGGCCCACCGTGATTGACCGCAACAATGCTAATTGGATAGTATATTCCTCCAATGAGATTGAAAGCAGTGGTAGCTGTTTGAGGATATTCTGCTTTGGACGATACAGTGGAAACATCTGTTAATGGATCGCCGCAACACCTGCGTCCTGCCCCGAGTTGTACGTTTGCACCATCATCTGCAGAAACGCTGAAGGAATATACACCTGTTTGAGGGGCCAAGAAATACCCACCAAGACTCATAGAGAAATTCGTATCCGTGATCGTAAATCCATAGATTTGACTTGTGTGAGGTCCAGTGCTTGGGCTATTCGTTGCATAATTCACTGTCATGACTCCAGACTCGGCTCCCAAATAACCAAATTGTTTGTAGCCGCTAGCGTAAAAGTTTGGGTCTGTTTTGTACACATTGCTCTGATCAGGGTATTTGTAAAACTTGACATCAAAACCATTTCCAAGAACACTGGGAGAGTAACAACCTTTGAGTGGGGGAACTTCAATTATCACGGTCGGTCTTGCACCACTGTTTGGGGTTTGAGTTGTAGTACTTGTATAACTCCTGGTCCACACATTCGTTGTCGTCGCATATGGAAGTTCAACAATTACAGTTTCCTGTGTGTTTGCACCTTTTATAGTCGTAGTACTGGTATCGGACCGCGGCCAATAAGTCGTCACAGTAGTAGGCGGCAACAGGACAATGACTGTCGGAGGCGCGTAGTCACTAGGCGTAACAGTCGTGGTACCAGGAACGCCTGTTGTGACGTACGTCGTCGTAGTCACGGCACAATTTTCCAGCTGCTTTATTTGATAGATATTGGTCGCAAGATCCGCAACCTTATTCCCGTCAGGGTCAGTATACGAAACAGCGATTTTAGCACGTTGCATGTAATTGACGTAAACAATCTTCATGGGATAATATGTGTTTGCTGCAAGTGTGAAGGTGGCCAGATTGCTGTTGGGATACTTCGCATCAAAATTGTATCCTGAAACCACGTCAGAAGCTCTTCCGCAGCACCCGGCAACTGTTCCAAACTGCATACTACCAGCATCATCCATATCCATCACAAACTTATACTGGCCGGCTTTTTTTGCAAAGAACCATCCTGAAAAGTCAGCTGTGAAGTTTGTATAGGTGATTCGGTAACCATAGATGTTGCTCCAATATACCCCATTATAGTGCTCGAAATAATTGTAATTCATATTTGTAACGCCGCTAACAGAATGAAGAAGTCCATCCCGTTTGTACCCAGTGCTGAAAAAATTTGCATCAGTCTTGAATCTAGCATCGAGGTTGGCATACTTGTAGAAGTTAACATAAAATCCATTGGCTACCGTTTCGGTGATAAGGCAGCCCGAAGCAGCAATGGCTGTGGCCAAGAAAGCTGCTAGCGCAATAGCAATCAGTAAGATTTTCATTGATAAATATTGCTGGCTATTCCGGATATATCTGTGGGTTATGGAAAATCATTCGGAATGTAATTGGGAAAAGACCCCTTTTTATATTCTTTTTTATTGCTTTCATCCGAAAAGATGTTGCATTGCTTTTGCTCAACAGGGAAGTTGAGTGCATTAAGAGGGGGAATGGGTTTCTGTATAAACAAATTGCACTGCCACCCTTAGGCGGCGCCATACGTAGCGTAAAAGAGGAAGGTTTTGGCGGGATTGACAACCCTCACGCGTACACACATTGGTCGCGATTTCCCGATGTTAGCCTCGGTCCCCCAGAAGAGACCTGTGACGCGAAAGCTCGATATGTGCCCTCTGTCGTGTGAATACCAAACGTGGAACTTGAATATCAATTCAAAAATCTGATTGCCTGGCTTATACAAGTAAGGACCAGCTTTGAAAGCAGTGGATTTTAAAAAACGCCGTCTGAATCGGTTCCCGAGGATACGAATGTGACCGTGATAAAATTAATGCCGTTATCTCCGGGCTGCCCTGAGTTTTCATGTTGAACATAGGGAGGCTTCACGCGCCTGCGGGTCGAGTGTCTGTGAGTCAGCGCGTGCGGCCCATGCCATGCTATTTCTTCTTCGAATCAGAGCCGCTCAAGTGCCTAGGCTCAAGTTGTACCTCCAAATATTTATAGAATATGCATAAATGTTACTTATGAATTATTGATTAAAATTCCCCACCAGTAATTGAGAAAAAAAATGGATGTTTTCTCGCGTTTTTCCAGCACGGACGGACAAAAGAGCAGCCCTCTCCTATTTCGTGAACAAGAAAATTTGCGCTGCGCTGTGCGGGGCGAAGAGGATGCATCTGTGCACCTTGGAAAATCATCAGCTGGACAAGATGCTACCGAAATGCGTGCCTTTTATATGGTCACTTTCTGGGAAAGCCATTATTTTAATTTGCAATAACCCATTCAAACACCTGAATTTCTCACACCATAAAATATAACAACAGATCTGGCAATAGCACGCAGATAAGTTATAAATAAAAATTTGAGCTAACACTTACATTAGCCTAGCCTCGGTGCGACGTGGTTGAATGAGTTCATCGTCCAACTTCCCTGGCGCCAAGCTGCATTCGCAAAGTCTAGAAAATGAACCTGCTTTGTTGATTTGAGGGAAAAGGAGAACGCCTTGCGGCATTGGGCGTTAACGCACTGGAGCAAGAAAAGTTGCTTGCCCAGCAAACAGACTCTGGCATGTGAAAATGCCTGTGAGAATTTCCAAAGTTCAAATGAAATCTCAAATGACTTAATCAACCCAAAATTCGAAAGTCTAGCACAAAACATTGATGGAAAAGTTAATTACATTGAAAGTGATAAAAACTAAATTTGAATCAGATATGGTTTTTACACAAAAATATCTCTTTGAGGTTTTCCAGCTCACGCAAAAGAAAGGAAGGGTGTAGGTTTGAGGAGTGGCTTCGCATACCTTCAAATGTAGAAAATACGATAGGGGCACTAGGGATTGATTCAAGTGGGGGAGAATTCCTGTTTGGAATATCCAATTCCGCGGAAAGGACGCATTCTTTGGGCCGAGGAATTAATACTTTTTTCGTAATGTATGTATGATTCCCTTTTCCGTTTGCCAAATAGTCAACATATAAATGTAAAGAGTATTAGACAAGCAGTGGGCTATTTTTAGATTAGAATGTATTCGTGATAGCAAACAACAGTACGAACTGAAGAGCGATAATGGGATTCCTTTCCAGCGGAAAAGAGCTCATTATAAAGATATTCCCAAGAATTCCTCGAAAAGAGACTAAGCAACAGGATTCGCCACCAGACTGCTTGACAATGGAACAGTTCAGCGAGAATTACACATCACGCCGGAAATGGGTGTTGACCAGCATAAGACTTACTAAGCACACATGACCATAGCAGCCGATTGGCAATCTAGACCTAGACGAAGGCATAGCAGTAGTATGGGGTATCTGACAAAGAGTAGATATCCAAAAGAACCGAGCGTGTTGAGAAATAGTGATGAGATGTACGGATGTCGGAGAATCAGGGTGACCTCACGTCTGGTGGTTAGATTAGACGGTAGAAGAGTGTAGCTAATCTGACTAAATCAATGGTCATCTTGAAAATACAGAAATAAGCGTATTTCCCAGATCCGAGGATGAAGTGTTGAGAATATTGTTAGATGGCGGTTTACGCTGGTATAGGCAATCGAGATTTGACGAGGTTCAGCCCAACGTACTTTTGACCCTACATCCTCGGAGTTGTCTATCTACCTATATGTCACAATCTCCCGTCTTATTCCGTTTAGAGGGAGAGAAACCTATTTCTCTGCTGAAGAAGTTTCTCTCCGACGTCCGACCCGCGCTCGTGACTTTTTGAAAGAGGACCCTACTTATTTGCCGTCTACAACTGTGATGAACACATTTTTAGCCCATTATGTGACTCAGGGCAACGCCACAGCCTTCGAGGGGATCCTTGATTTCATGCATCAAAAGGGCATCGAGGAAAATATTGCCACTGCCACGATCGTCCTCAACTATTACTTCAAATCTTATCGTGAAAAAGGAATGTTTCCAAAAGTACATGAAGTGCTTTCTGACGTGATCAAAGACACATCCAAATGGGACCAACATATGGTGGCCACACTCATCGATAGTCTTGTGAAAGACGGTGTCAATTTGGAAGCTGCTAGAGGCGTATTTAAGTACTTCTATGAAACCAGAAAATGGTTCAAATACTCCACAGCAATGGTGACGTCGATGATCAAGGCAGAGTTGGAGTTTGGATCCGTGCATAATGCGGAGGAATTATTTGAATGGTACGTGAAGAACTTGCTGAACGATGTCGTGATGTACAACATGATGATCAAAGAATTACTTCTTAAGAGAGAAAGTTTGGCGTTGAAAGACTACTCTGACCTCTGTGCCCAACGGCCCTTGAACGTCAAGCCAAACTTGTATACCTACTTTTTCCTTCTCACGCACTTCAAGAAAACGGGCGACCACAGCAGAATCCAGTGGGTCCTCAATGAAATCGCTTCCGCCGAATTGCTTGACTTCGGTAAAGACTTACCAAGAATTATCAGGGAGTTGAGCAGGGACTACGAAGTATCCCCCGAGTTGCAAGCCATTCTACCTGGCCATTGATAATCGGGCTCTTGCTACAGATGATGCCATGCCTTGTAAATAAATGTCAAATACACACAACAAATTGCGGCTTTCCAACACAGACATCTATGCTCGCGTTAACCGGCCAGATTGCCATATCAAATAGGGGTGGATGCAGGTTGGAGCTCAGTGCTTGGGGCGTGAAGTTTGATTTTAATTACATGCAGAAGCAACCGTGCATCCATGCGTTCTTAGTGAAGTCATCTGTCATCAAAGTTTCCCATCGCCCGCTTCCACAATGGTGTAAACCAGCGGTCAAAACGATCTATGGCTGCAGTGGGAGAGTCAAGCGCAGGTCGGGTGTATAGCATGAAAGCCGGCATTCCTGTTTCCTCGTCGTCTGGCGCGCCATAATAATCGATCACGTAGCGGACCTCTCGTCTGGTGAGTCGTTCATCACTCAATTTCTCTCTGTTGGGAGCATGCGGATCCTAAAAACCAACACTCCCTGGAAACGAGTTCCGAATAATATATATCATATGATTTGGGTGTTGTTTTCATAGTTTTTAATCCGTCATCGATATCTCGTCCATCCTCGTGCTCCCTGTTTGTACCCAATCGCGGGACATATGTGGTTGGGAAGGGCGTGGCCCACAAATCCAACCATCGTTGATTTCATTTGGCTATAAGTACACTAGCCAACTTTCAACAATTGGCCTTGTATCTCAGAGTGTTGGCGTCTAATTTGATTTGAGTGGCTGTTTTCTTCATGATTCTACAATTAATGCGCGTCCTTCGCTTATGTGCACGTGGATGTAGACTCAAGTACATGGCTGGGTTCTTCCACTCGTTTGTTCGTTCTCCTTCGAACATCATCTTCCTCATTATATTTTCTGCAACTTCATGATCTTTTCCTATAGGTTTTGCTCACAAACATGAGCTTTATCTCGTTAGTATATTCAGTTTTCAGCCTCTCTCAAGTCTTTCTCAGATAACTCGAGGTTCTTTCAAGATATTCTTCAAAGCTGATCCACGATGTACATTTTCTTGCAAACTGCCTTTGACAGTGATCTCAGAAACTCAATGGCTAATATTCAAAGCCACGTGAAATATTGATGCTCGATTCTTTTCTTAGTTTTAATGGATACTCTTTGTGACTTTGTTAGAACTATCCTTTGTCATATTGGCACCATCTTGGTGTTAACTCGTTTTCGCCTCTTGTGTATGTGCATACAATCAAATGCAATCCCGAAATCTCATCGGTGTTTTTAATAGTCTGTCAAAGACGGGTATTGTATCGGGGCTCGTTCATTCACTCCCCTTTTGTGTTGGTTTGTTCTTCTTGTTTGCTCGGCGGTACTGACCTAACCTGCGCAGGCTCTGATGTACTCGACATGGGTTCTGCTCGCTCTGGAGACGCTTTAAACTCCGGGATAAAGGGCCTGATTTCTGAACATATCTCAATCCTACCGGGTATACCGCCAGTAGTGAAATAAGACTCCCTGAGAAAACGTTTGTCCTTTTCAGTACCATTGCTCTCCGACTCGTTGTGTTTTGATCGGGTCGAGAATGATGACAATGCGCTTTCAGTCAGCTCTGACACATGTCTTGGCTATCCATTTCCATCATCCTGCTCATTTGGGGAAAATGGTTACAGGCTATGTGATTCGTGATTAGCATTGTCTTCATTTTCGCGTTGAAGGACCACCGGATCTCGTGAAGATCAAATGTTTCGGGCTCGGATATATGGCCCCTGATACTAAGATTCATACTCGACCTTGAGGTTTCTAGCCCCATCAAACAGATATCCGCTATACCAGTCAGCATGAACTTGTTTTCCCGTCAATATCCCCTTCTGAGGTACGTCAACAATGCTCATTCGGTTCACTCTGATCTGCACACTCATCAGGAGAAAATGTGATTGGAGAATACTTCAGCGGTTCCTCGTCTGGTACTTCCGCAGCTTTCAACAAGTTCAACTGATTCGGTATCACGGCATGCTCGCGTCAGAATTAATCTCTGAAATTCTTCGTAAGAGGATCAGGTTCTATCGCAACAATTTCATCATCGTAAATATGCAATTCTTGATCATTACTTACGATGGAACATAAGGAATTCGCATTGCTCTCTGCAGTCAATGGTACCTATGAATTTCTCAAATATTTGTCTGGTGAGTTCTTTCAGAGACGTGATGTTTCTTTTGGTTGTCCTTTTCGGATTGTTATCTGACAAAAAAGGTTAGTCCTTGCGGATTGTCGGTCTTTCAAGTTTAGGCTTAGTTTGACTCGATCGAAATATAGTACCATACAACCCTCAAAGACCTTTACTCCCTAAAATCTGATTTCCTAGATGTGACTTGAGGAACTCAGGTTTCTGTATTTGTGGTTGCCTCCTGGTATGTTTTGAGTCTTGAAGTTATATTTTGGTTCTTGCAGTAACTCTCTTTTTGATTGCTCTCAATCATCATCTAGTCATAATTCATGGGAATATTTTGGGTAATTTGTTCTCAGTGTTGCTGATTTGTGATAAGTGATTGACAAGGCGTTTAAACAACTGTGCGATGGAGTCTGTTGATGAATCAAGACATGATTGGAAATTTGTTCGAGCGCAAATTTTCAAATTTACGTGGAAAGCCGGATTTCCCTGTGTATTATGTTTGACGGTGAAACTCAATGTGTTTCTTCTGTTGGACAGTTCATTTTGAGGTAACAATCATTTGCTGGTCATGAATTGGAATATTTCATGAGTGAATCGTATGATTCGAGAAATCTTATTTCTGTCGGTGAACTCTGGTTAAAGATAAAGAGGCATGAAATCAAGACTTATAGCTGAATCTTTTCGTATATGTTAGGGAATGAAGGGAGATGCTGGAGTCTATGTCACCGACTGGAGGCCCGAATTAGAACATTCCATAGGTTTGACTTTTGGTAATCTTGGGTTGAAAAAATCTGATTTCTTGATATTTCGGCGACAAGGACTTGAAAATTGAATTGATGCATAGTGTGCGAGGTTGTAGGATTTGACTTCTAATCTGTTGATGATTGGGAAACGAATAATTAGATACGCAGTTACGTTAATACAGGTAATCGAGATTTAGCGAGGTTCAAGCCGCAATACTTTTAGCCCTACGTCCTCGGAGTTATCTATCTACCTTTATGCCACAATCTCCCTTGTAATTCCGCTTGGAGGGGAAGTGTGACGAATACTACTGGATGGTAGGGGGTAGATGTTTGTTCCAAACTAAAATAAGCATGGGGTCTAGCTCTGTTTACACCTGATGGACGCTCCTAGAACTACTCCCATGCCCTACGCTTGCCTTCTGGCCTTTCTACTTACTAGCTAGGGCAGAAGCCCAGAGAGCATATCCACACTCTCACAGAAAGAGACCTGTTCCTTTGCTGAAAGATTTCCTTTCCGACGTCCGACCCGCGCTCGTTTAATGGCTCGTTCATCATTCAATTGCTTTCTGGATCACGCGGATCCCAAAAACCAACACAGGCACTCTCTAGCTGTTTGTATTTGGCGTTCGAGCGCTAGGTTTCTGATCTCCTAATGCGAGGTCTCCCAGACACAACCAGAGTCGCTGAGCTGCGAGGGTGAGGAAGTTTTTCTTCCAAGACAAGAAAGAGAATCTGAGTCCCTTCTTCGAGTGAAAGGACAAGTTATTTTATACGGATAATATCCACATAGACGAGGTCGTAAACTTATCTCGACCCAACCCTTCTACAACTAAAAACTATCATATATCCGTAACCTGTGGGCATATAGCGCATCTGACAATATTACCAACACTAGCTTACAATCCGCGCTACATTTCCAAGCCGCAGCCCTGGACTCAGTGTTGGACGCGGATGCAAATGTATCTGCGGGCAGTGTTGCGAAAATTTCGTTTTACTCGCTAAATTCAGAATTACGGTTTTACGGAAATGAGAATTACGTGAGAAATCGTTCCGTAAAACATTTTTTAGATGCAGGAGCTGATCGTGTTGGAGAGTAGCCTGCATGGAAGTGTTGAGGCTAAGCAGTGAAGTATCACCTGCAAACGTCCAGTGTAAACCCTCTCCACCTTCGAATAACTTAAAGTCACTCAATAAAGCTCTAAAGTCAGCTGTACGAATATCTAAGGCTAAGTTAGTAGAAGTAGTTGACATACTCACAGACATGTGTATTGATTATGTAAGTAAACTGTTGTTCTTATTCTTCGTTGTGTTTCCTCAGTCATCTGTGGGACTGATGGAGCCCTATTTATAATGAGATGGCTCAACCTTCATAGAATCTTCTAGAACTGATGACGTGGCCTTTACTGAACGTCTGGCCCACATTGGTGACCTTTGGAAGATTCCAAGAGCTTCGCTGTCGTACTGGTGTGCATACTAGTGTTGTTATGCATACACTAGCCGCTATGCTCTTTCAGATCGTTTTACGTGAGAAGATTTCCAGTAAAACAAGAATTACTGCGTTTTTCTCATTTTTCCAACATGGGTCATATGGTTTTCGCGACGCTGTAATGGTTCCAAGACTGGTCGGCTCTGAGCTAAGCTGTTGGTTAACATTAATGGAACATTTAGGTTGTTGTACTTTTGGTCCTCATGATTATTGCTATTACGCTTCCTTCGTCCACATTACGGAAATTAGATAACGAATTAGTCGCCATACATAAGTCTTAAGCAATATTTAATCATTGTGTACTGCCGTTACAAACTGGAGTTCGAGAAAAATGAGTCAACAAGAAGATAAGTAGTGGGGGCCGTCCTGTTTCAAATCGCCCTGAAAATGACGTTTCCGATGAATTCGAAGCCAATAGTGACGAGGATATGTTCCGTGGTGGCAAATCTACACATGAACAGGAACGCGAAGTCAGTATCTACCCATTGGAAAACCGAGAGCTGTTTGGTGGTGACATTGCAAAATACTCGAAAAGTCGAAAGCACACTTTGCCCATCCTACATCGAATCGCAAGGGACTATTTGGCTACGATGGCCATGTCCGCGCCCGCTGAACGGCTCTTTCTCAGGTGAACGATATTACAACGAAGAAACGAACCGCTTATTGCCCAAGACGATTAAGATGTCAGCCATAAACAAGTCTCAAGGTCTCGTTCCGAACAAAGAGGGCTCTTAGAACGATAATCCCCAGCGTGATAGAAAAGACAAACGGGCCGAAGAACACTTTGCATGCGACGCGGACGAGTTTTCTTTTTCGTAAAGCAGAATCCTCTACCCTAAATTCATTGTCCGAGTCACAGGTCTAGCATGTTCCGCTCCCGCCATTTATACTCAAGTTAGGTCTTTAATTAAGGGGACCTCTTTGCCCAATATTGAAGCAAAATCAAGGTATGTACATATATAGAGAGGTTTCTCCAGTATCGCTGCGTAAACATCAAGTTTTCAGTACAGTGTCAAATGAAAGTGAGTTTAAGCCTAGAAACACCGAACATCCCAGCAATATTTCTTGTCGTCCCTGCCATAAATATAATTTGCTCGTTTTGAGCGAAGAATGGCACCTAGTTGAACATATAGATTGCATGAGCGGAATCATTGTCCAATGCCATTTGAATTAGATGACATGCTTTTGACGCTCCCGAATGATGCGCGGGCAATCGAGCAAAAAAACGCACATGTCGTGAGGTTTTACGGTTTTACGTGATTAGCCGCACTTTTCTCGAACTCCGTAAAACGTGCACAAAAATCGATTTACGTGGGCTCGCACTTTTCTAATTTCGCGTTTTACTTGGGGTTTGCAAGTAAAACGCTGATTTTCGCAACACTGGATTGAGGTGAGTCGTGTCGTATTCGCGCGTATAGAGCCCGATAATTCCGAATACCTACGCAGCAGAGCACGTTTGCGGTTTCTGTTCGAGTGTAGATGCTTGTCTCGGCCATTCTGCAATTCGTCACCTCTATTCCACGCAATTCGGGATGAAGGAAAAGGATAGAAGCATCGCTTAGTTACATAGTAACGTCATCATTTCAAGCCAATGAAATTATCATTCTAGGCATTTCAATTTGCAAACTGTCTGATTGCAATCTTGCTTTGTGCTGAAACCTGGGCATAAGTATGGAAGTTAGTGATACTTCTTCAGTTAGGTATCTTGAGTGAATACACGCATCCCGGAAAAAGGGTTGTCAGTTGATGACTTTACTTTACTGCTGATTAAAGGAAACAGGTAAGACACACGTTTTGACGCCTTTTCACCTACTTGTACCTAGTGAGGTATCAGAAACACGTAAAAAGAGAAGCTAATCCAAAAATTCGCAATTCGTAATCTGTGACAGGCTCAATATAATGCTTCTGGCCATCTTTTAGGGGGCTGAATCAGAAGTTCATGGCGTTGAACGCTTATTATTTATTACCTCTTTAAGTTCGAACTCTAAGAATGAGTTCAATGGGGCTTAAACTTGAAGCACATCTTGGGAACATTCAAAGACATTCAAAGACATTCAGGACCCTAACCATGCTATCTAGATATATGACAAGCATAACTTGTACTCTTCCGCTGACCTAGTCTTAAGGCTGACGCTGAGGTTTCGATATCGCTTAAAACTTACAGGATATGCCAATAGTGGACTTGTGCACAGTGTCTTGGCTGTTTTATCTAACAGGTTTTCTCGGTAATCTGCTTTTCAGTATGATTTATTTCGAGCATTAGACCTAACAAATGAGTCTTTTGGGCACACTGACAGTTTCCAGTGTCATCTTTAGGTACTCTGCTTCTCGTTTAACATCGATGGCGAAGACGCTTTTTTGAACTTGGTGAACAGAAAGCCAAATATCCAGTAAAGAAAACGGAGCTTTTTTATTCCTGGTTGCTAAACGTTCGCAAACATAGCGTTCTTCATGTATTTATGATTGTGTAATACCTGCCTGACCGAAAGAGAAATGCCTGATGGTTTACTTTCTTCATTCAAATCGACTCGCGCTATAGTCTTCTTTAGCAATTCATTCAAGCGTTGCATCAACTCTAATAAATGTATCATCATCGTAAGTGTGTTGTTCACTGTTTTCCCACGTGATGACAACGGCCGCACGCGACCATACTTTGTCACGCGGGTTGATCCAAGGGAGGCCGCACAGCACCCTCTTACAATTACATAAACATGGATTGGCACCCATTTTTTTGAGTATCTCGTCCGTCACGATCATCCGCTAGCCGCCCCTATTAAACCTGAACAGAGGTTATCTGCGTTCTTTTAATTGGATTTAATTAAGACTAAATTCATTTTGAATTAGAAGTGGAATAATTGAGGAGCCATAATGAGATGTACCGGTGTCGACGAATTAGGGTGACCGCGCGTCTTGTGGTAAGATTAGACGGCGGTAGAATAGCAGGTTGGATTCTATGAGGATCTGGCTAAAGTAATGGAGATCTTCGGAATCCAGTAATGAGTGTACTTCCCAGATTCAGGGGCCAAGCCCCTAGTCCTACTAATCTACTCTTCGTGACAGACATGTGCGCATGAGTCAGGTTACTTGTGTCACATTATTCATTCTGTGTCCTCACAAAATCTGTGAATTGCAAGCTGCATGCATCCGAAATACTTCTAACCATTTACTTTTGCTCTATTTAGTGACGAATAAGGACACCAAAGGACATGTTCACTCATAACGTGATCATTCTTTTCAGCAGGTCTAGGTCTGCAATTTCAATAGGACATTTCAATAGGACGATTAGATAGTCCCAAGGAGATGATCGTGGCCATACATTTTGATTCCAAAGCTAATCTAGAAACATTCCGAGATTCGGAAAAGATATGC
Source organism: Metschnikowia gelsemii (assembly GCA_030561745.1). Taxonomy (NCBI): domain Eukaryota; kingdom Fungi; phylum Ascomycota; class Pichiomycetes; order Serinales; family Metschnikowiaceae; genus Metschnikowia; species Metschnikowia gelsemii. The sequence continues at coordinate 12,944 of JAKTYA010000283.1, forward strand.
ACAGCCAATCTCCAATACTCAGGCAATTTGATCGGAAATACCTTCCCCACATATTTTTCTTGATATTTAATCGATCCGGGGAATTCGAACACTTTTCTTGGCGGTGCTTCTGGTACTATTCTCAATCGGACCAATGAGATCCCTTATGGAGACCTTTGTCCCCACAATTAAAAGTGAAATTACGCTTCCGCTTCAGGAATTACAATAGAGCTCTAAGCCTCCGTGACAATTAGAAGTTGAATCCTGCACGTTACGATCGGAGGTTATTAAATATCTGTCCGGATTTGTTTGTTCATTTTTTGCTCATGCTAATTACAGCATTTGCTAGTCAATGGTAGCTAAATACATGCCTGACCTTTCCCCATTACAGATGTTATGCAGAAATGTGAAACATCTCAATGCTTTCATGCTTTATTAAGATTTTCAGCCTAAAAGCTCCTTTGTTCTGGGTTTGGGGTTCTGTCCACCCAAACAAAGGGGGAAAAGACAACAAACATCGCCTGTGATCATGTGTGCTTTGAAGTTGAAAGAATCAATAGTCTCTTGAACAAGTAAAAAAAGATCCCTGGTCTTTGAATTTTGTAAATAGAGCTTGCTATGCAAGTCTCTGTGTTTCACTCTTTTATCTGCTCAATGTGAGTAAATTTGCTCACGTCAATCGTCTTTGCTGCCAAGACTTGTAAATTAATATCTTCACTCGACATAGCCAGAGCCCACGTATCTCATTCTGTTCTTCTAGAATCAAACGCAAATGTCTTGAAATAAAAAAAAGGACCAGCGGAATCTTTCGTCTACTCTATTGTTCTCATTGCCTAATTGGGCCATGAAAACACTCGATATAGCAATGCAAATCCCGATCTTCGGCGTAGCATTGTTGCAAGTTGTGACGTGACTATCTGGATAAGAAATTGCATAATTTCTCATTGATAAGTGAATCCCCATGAACCCTGTTCAAACCGCCCTCCTCCCCCTTCCCCCAACACTATCTTTCATTGGAACAGAGATATATAAATGTGGGAAATCTCGCTTGTAGCTTGTAGGATTTCTTTTTTTTTCAACAACTAACTTCATCTCCTTTCAATATCAAAAGAAAAATTAGCTAGCCACCTTAAAAATGAAATTTTTTTCCTCGTTACTTGTGACTGTTCTCTCTGTGACTGCTGCTGCCTCCGCTTTGAGTAGAAGAGCAACTGCCGCCGTACTGCCTATATCTGGTACGGGACCCAGTCTTAGAGAATTTCATCCAGACGATATCGAAGATAACGGTTTGGTCGCCGCATTTCACGACTTCTTTATGGCTGTGTCTCCTTTGGTACAGAACGCTGCCACGAACGCCGGGGTGAAGACATCAAGTATCTTCGTAGGAATGCCTATTCTGTGGGATGAACTGGTTGCAATGAACAGTTCTTTCATTGAGCGCAGGGGTTTTTTTGATTCTGCTAAATTGATAATTCATGCAAGCAGGACCTTTCTTGAGTTTGTTTCAAGTGTGTTGAGCATGAGGAAGGATGAAGTGGTGGGAGCTATGGCCGACTTGCTCAAAAATTACTTGGCTTAAGTAAAATTCTGTGAGGCCCCATGAAGTCTTGAGTAAGTGCTTTTTGATGATATGTTTCATTCTGTATGTGTCCATATAAAGTTAATATTACATGTTGCTCTCCAACAAAATACTTTGACATTTCATAAAAACACGTAGTTTTCATATGGATCTTCAGCCGAGGATGACTCATCTCTCCAAAACACCTACGTGTGCACAGCAATTCCAAACCTGACGACTAGCTCAAATAAACCGAATATCTACGCACTTGGTTTCGGCCTTCGGGATTGTGGGTCAATCTCTCATCTACCTCAATTTCCCGCGAGCCACACTAATCAGGTTCATTATCATAGAAAAAAGAAGTGTTATTGAGTAACATGTGCGCCTTCGTCTTCTTTTTCTATTTGCAAGATTCATCTGCTCGAAGGACTTACGAGTATCCCCTCACCCGCAATAAAACCGTAACCAGCTGCCAAATGACATGCCTAGTGTCCAACCGCGGCTTGTATGGCAGAAAAGTCATGATGTCTCAGAAAATATATTGTCCTTATAGCCCTAATGAAAGGTGTCATACTTGAGGGACCTCATAGGATTAGGCAGAAATTCTAATGTTCTGTTTCTTAATTTGATGACGGGGAAAAATATCTCAAATTTACTCCCCTGCAGCAAAATTGCGAAAATACACATATCATTTCCAGCCAGTAAAAATGAAAAGCTCTTCGCTATTATGAAAAACGTGATCACAGATGATCATTTTAGAGTCATTATGATGAAGCCGAAAGAGTTTTTATGAAAATTCATTCATTTGGGAAGCATTCTGAATGTTAATCAATATTCAGTTTGGCACACTTTGGGACCACGTCACGTGTCCATACAGACTCGCAATTGCTTGTGCCTCGAGTCTGAGACTTGAGCTCGAACTTCAAGCACCGAAACGAAACTGCTGGCGAGCTCGGGAATTTCAAGTCACATTTATTCAATTAAAACTCAAAGAATGTGTGATGAATAATTTGAAGGCTAGCACTACAGATTGGCTTAAGGCAGAATTTTTTTACCTGCCAATAGTGAAGATATCCTGATGCATAAGCTGAAATTCGCAGGCCTTCTAACTCGAAAGGTAAGCACAACATATTGTTCAAGAATCAGCCTGATAACCAGTGTTCTGCAAAAGTAGTAAATCGCGAACATGAAATTCATGCATAGTAAAATAATATCAAAATATTATGCATATTATAGCCATGATTATTATATTATGCACGTGCGCGAATCGCTATTTCCTAAAATATATCATAGGTATAATGAAGATTATCATGGGAATTTGCTGTCAACGCTACCAGTGTGGATTCATGGCTACTCGTTGCCCTAAAAACGCTGATTGAGTCGTCTAGCAAAGATTAGGAAGACGTTTGGGGACACTGTAATTCAATGTCAGGGAAAAGGCCTAAAGAAGACAGTTTAGGGAAGCGTGGAAGCAAGGAATACGTATAAAATGGTTTTCGCAGCCACGACTAAACCAAAACATACACGGCCATTCAAGGTGCTTGTCAGCCAGAAGGATTACACTTGCTGCTTTTGTCTTTTCAAGATGAGGGGCAGAATCACGATTCAATTTCAGATTCAGCTAATGTTTCTTTTTTCAGGACACGCAACTACCGAAATCTTCAAAATCATCTAAGACCTGACAGAAATTTTCGAAGCTATTGTCTTCACTCAGAAGCTTGATCCGCGTCTGCCTAAATCTTCATGATTATTTCTTTGAGATGCTCGAAGCCGGAAGCATGATTCGCGTCTGCAGCAACTTTGGCAATCTGGGTACGTTTGATTTGAGCAATGCGGAAGATATGAGTAATTTGCTAGAATCAAGAGAAATGAGTAGTGAGCAAGCAACAAGTGAGAAAGATATTTTTGCCATCATTTCCCCCGAAAGTGATAATGAGGAAATTGAGGAAAATTTTTTAATAATTTTTTAAATTAGTTTTAAACTTAGCTTTCATAAATTGAACTACTCTAGAACTGTCCACCTGAAAATATATGGTTAACTGAAGACAAGAGAAACCTTCTCACTTTTGACAAGAAGAGAGTTTGCGATAGAAAAAAGGGAGGTTGTTAGAAGCTGATACAAACTCTTATGTGCTGATAAAAAAGAACCTCTATCATGCCCTAATAAACAAGAATTGACGGGGAGGATTTTAACTTTTGAAATTGAATATATCCCGATGTCTAACAGCTTATCATTGACAGGCCGGCGGGCTGGTATTAGGCACGCGATAGGCTATTTGCAGATTAACATGTATTCGTGATAACAAAACAAGAGTACTAACTCAAGAGCGAGAAGGGGATTACTTTCCAGCGGAAAAGAGCCCCTTATATAGATATTCCAGAGACTGCCTCGGGAAGAGACTAAGCAACAGCATTTACCACCCGACTGCATGAGGTTGGGACAGACCAGCGGGAATTACTATCACGCCAGAAATGGGCGTTGACCACTATGTCACTTCTAAGGTCACATGACCATAGCAGTCGATTGGCAATCTAGACCCAGACGAAGGCATAGCAGTAGTATGGGGTACCTGACAGCTGGCATAATTTGCACTCGATTTTTACAGCATTTCACACTTCAGAACTCAGGTAATTCATGGAATACGATAACTTGAGACAAGTGATGATGTCATTCACGTTCACAAGATCGCAATTTGAGGCATTCTCTCTGTCGCGTGCGAAATAGCGAGATAATTTTTACTAACTAGTCATATCATGGGATACTATATTTTCGCATTATATATCATGTGTTTCATCACATATTAATCACGCGCGCCCAAAATATTAGTAAATTACTAATTTCTTCCATCACTGCTCGAGTCTGAGACTTGAGCTCGAACTTAAAGCACCAACTTCATGCACCAACTTCATGCACCAACTGCAAGCACCGAAACGAAACTGCTGGTGAGCTCGGGAATTTCAAGTCACATTTATTCAAATAAAACTCAAAGAATGTGTGATGAATAATTTGAAGGCTAGCACTACAGATTGGCTTAAGGCAGAATTTTTTTACCTGCCAATAGTGAAGATATCCTGATGCATAAGCTGAAATTCGCAGGCCTTCTAACTCGAAAGGTACGCACAATAAATTGTTCAAGAATCAGCCTGATAACTATTCCTTTCGTCACTTTCACTTGCTTACATTTATAAATTTTTCAGCGAAAAAATACATGGAAGTGCTTGAAGTATTAATAGGGCTAAGTCAAAGTGCAGAAAAATAAACACTTGAAAGCCCATGCAAATACCTATCGATCGGTCTGAAACTTAGTTGTGGGCTTCATCATCTGCTTTTCTTGAAAGTCGAAATGCCTGCGACATCCAGTCCTGTATGCATAAGGACATATCCACTTACGTGTGAAATTCGTTGATCACGCAAAACTGAATCGATAAAAATAAGAGTTTTCAGTTGATATATAGCAGATAATTATTTCTTCCACGAGACCAGATTAATAACAACAGATCCTGGTTTCCACAACATACACTAATATAAGTGAGTGCTGAGTCCCGACGCAAACCCCCACTATCTGCAGTATAACCAGAACACGTCTCTGAGAAGCATGGAATCATGGCACAGATTCCAATTCCGCCCCCACATTTTTTCACACACGTCCAAAGGTGGATATCTGACAATGGAAAAGGGCGAGGCTGTGTTTAAGCAAACCTTGTGTTCTGGTACAGGGCCCGAACCTCGCACAGGAGAAAGCGTGCTAAGGCATAGAAACACATCAAAACTTTTGGCAGAACCAGTGACAGGGGTCGACGAACTCGTTGAAAAGACACAAACACTTTCGCTCAAGGAGAATGAAGGCCAGCGTAAAATTGAATGGTGGTGGCGATATGTGATCTCACCCCTCTTACTCACGAGCCTTGCGGGATTCGTCCGATTTTATGGCATTGCCAATAATCAAAGTGTCGTCTGGGACGAGGCTCATTTCGGGAAGTTCGGCGCGTATTATCTCCAGCGAGAATTCTACTTTGACGTCCATCCGCCCTTGGGAAAATTGCTCGTGGGACTCTCGGGATATTTGGCCGGATTCGATGGTGAATTCAAGTTCGAGAGTGGGAAAATGTTCCCGCCAGGAAACCACTTCATGTACATGAGATATTTCAACTGTGCATTTGGCGTTTTGTGCACGCCGCTAGCTTATTTCACCAGCATTACGCTTGGTAACCTGATGTGGACATCGTGGTTTATCGGACTCAGTGTGGCGCTCGAAATGCTTTCACTCACACTCTCAAAGTTCATTCTTCTCGACTCGATGCTTCTTTTTTTCACAGTTCTGACGTTTTTGTGCCTTGCCCAATTGCAAATTCTCAGTAGAAACAACCAATTTTTCTCCCCTCGTGGTTTCATCTGGCTTACCTTGAGTGGTATTCTGATCGGCTGTGTGTGTCTGGTGAAATGGGTCGGTCTTTTCGTGACGGTTCTTGTGGGACTCTATACCATCTACGATCTTCTCGTGAAGTTCTACCAGACACTGCTTCCTTCGAACCACAAACATAAATTAACGGCCGGTGCTTATGTCGGCCACTGGCTCTTACGGGTCTCATGTCTTATCTTGGTGCCTTTTATCGTTTATGTGGCTGCATTCAAAGTCCATTTCGCCGTTCTTTCGCGGTCTGGCCCGGGCGACGGAAGTATCCTGACATTGCTTCAAGCATCTTTGGAAGGCAATACATTGAAAAACGGTCCAAGATCAGTTGCCTATGGCTCGCTTGTGACATTAAGGTCGCAGGGCTTATCTCCAAATTTGCTTCATTCACACGCGTCTCTTTACCCTGAAGGATCTGGCCAGCAACAAGTGACCACCTACGGATTCAAAGACGAGAATAACGAGTTTCTTATTGAGTTTGATATGCGCCTCTCGCGCCGGGAAAACCGGTTTGCCACTTTGGACTACGATGAAAACCATCCTGAGTACGTGCTTGATTATTATCGACTCGTGAAAAATGGCGACACGATTAGATTAAGTCATAGAAACACCGGCGCATTTCTTCACTCGCACGCGATTCCTGCGGCGGTTCTGTCGGGCCACTATGAGGTCTCTTGTTATGGTGGGCTCAGCATTGACGATGACCAGGATGATTGGATCATCGAGGTGCAGACACAAGACCAATCGCCATCTTCCGAATTTCAAAATGAAGCCGCCGACGAGATCCACCCCGTATCGACCAACTTCCGCCTTAGGCATAAAGTTGTGGGTTGTTATTTGGCGACTACTGGCCACGCGTACCCTGCGTGGGGGTTTCAGCAAGGTGAGGTGGTGTGCAAGAAATCATTTTTGGCCTCAGATAAAAGCACGTGGTGGAACATTGAAGACCACGTCAACGATAAGTTTTCTTCCCCAGAAACGCAGTACGTGGCTCCGAAACCCAAGTTTTGGAAGGAGTTTGTCTTGTTGAATTATGGAATGATGGCTTCGAATAATGCCTTGGTTCCAGACCCAGACCATTACGACCACTTGGAATCAAGCTGGTGGGAATGGCCTATTTTGCGGTCGGGCCTCCGTATGAGCAGCTGGGGACACGGTGCTTATCGCTACTTTCTCATGGGCCACCCTTTCGTGACGCTTTTCTCCACTGCTAGTATTTTTGTCGCGGTGTTTACATTCGCGGGGATCTTTTTTGCCTGGCAGCGCCAGAAAATCGATTTGGCCGTGTTTTCTGACGAATGGAGCTTTGTATTGGCGGGCGGAATCCTTCCATTCTTGGGCTGGCTTTTACATTACTTGCCATTTGTGTTGATGAGTAGAGTCACTTACCTCCACCACTATGTGCCTGCAATTTACTTTGCCATCTTTGTCTCTGGTTTCTTGGTGGAGTTTTTCGTCGCAAGAAGAGCCCCAGCTTTTCTCAAGTACCCCATTCTCCTTTTTCTTTATGGATGCGTCATTGGGGTATTCTACTACTATAGGCCTCTCGCAATGGGGATGACGGAGAGCACACACGAATACGAGCATTTGAGGTTGTTCAAATCGTGGCAGTTATGAGCATTTCCACTTTAGACTTTTAGAAAATTCACGCACACTAGACTAGAATCTCTGAAAGAAGTGTTTCTGAAAAAAATTTAAGAAAATCCAGGGGAAGATGTAGCAGACTATCAATTGCTCATAAATTATCAGAATTAGCATGTCTTTAAATACACACAGATTTGTGCCACATTTCCAAGATTTGCTTAATCCTGGTAAAGTCAAAGCATTTCTTGATTGGCTTTTCAGAAATTCCACGTTTCTTTGCTTTTTTTTCTAAGACTCGAGACTTACGACACAATATTCATGAAGCATGAATAAAGTAGCAGCAGCTACAAAATTTGAAGTTTTAAAAGATAGATTAGCACAAGCTACATTATCAGATGTGAAAGGTACCTATTTGTGCAGTGTAATGAACCTATCTTCAAAATATTGGGTAGACAAAGATGCTTCCAGAGAGCTCTCTTTTTTTTTTTTTAAGAAACAAATCATATTACAGGAAGCCATTAAAAGTGACCATAAACTATAAAACTATAGGGAAAAACCTGCAACACGTCTGGATAGAATACTGAGCAATGAAGAGCTCCGACTTTCTTTTTTTTTTTTTTTTTTGATGGATACATGTGTATTGAAGGATGCCCCTGGGCTCAGCCTAGTGACGAAAACTATATACAACTATAGAAAACCTAACAGTACACCTTTGGTTCCCA
>JAKTYA010000284.1:0-20499 GCA_030561745.1 Metschnikowia gelsemii
TAATCAAGCATTACAAATCTAAGCACCGAGATATGCTGTGCCGCTCCGCTAAGATCTGCACTAAAATTGGTGGAACACAGTTTTGAAGTAAGTAAATACATAAATCTATATTATCAACACAATTTCAGAGTGCAAGTGGAGAGATTGCCCGCAGATAAGATAATGAACAAATTACGAAGAATAACGAGGAATTATGAAGAATTACGAAGAATTACGAAAATGATTACGCTAAATTACGAAATATTTACGACAAATTTACGCCACAAAGTACGATTTACGATTACGATGGTGATTACGATGGCTCCCAAAAACGTAATTTGAATTATGGTGGTGATTACGATGGCCCCAATTTTCGTAAATCGTAATTTTGGCGTAAAACGCGCGTAACGCGCAACACTGAGTGGACATCGAGTGCAATGCGACTTCTCCATTTATGATCGACGCACGACCTCATCTTCTTCTCACTACTGCTCATCGCACCGAACTTTCACCATTTAATTTCCCCCCTAAATCCCAATAAATCATCACCATGGGAAAAGGAAAATTGAAAGAAGCTCTCAAAAACCAAAAGGCTGCGGAGCAATTCGAGAAAAAGTCCGACAAGAATGCCAAAAAACCCGTGAAGCCCGTGCTCCAGGACCCGGAAGAGGAATCTGTGCTGGAGTCTGAGGACGAGCAATTGGATCTCAGTCAATTACCCGATAAGGGTGCGCCGTTGTCGCGAAAAGAAAAGAGGAAGTTGAAGAAAATGATAGCAAAGGTCCAAGAAGCCCATGGCGGCGAAACTGGGGGCGATGACGAAGACGACGATGAAGAAGATGAGGAGTTGGATCTTGAGAAATTGGCCGCCAGTGAAAGTGAGAGTGATATAAATGACAGTGAGGATGATGATGAAGATGATGAAGATGATGAAGACGACGAAGATGACGATGATGACGGTGAAGATGAAGCAGATGAAGCAGAAGAGGAGGAGGATATTCCCTTATCGGATGCAGAACTAGACTCGGATGCTGATGTGGTTCCTCATAGCAAACTCACCATCAACAATATTGCCGCGTTGAAAGACTCGCTTGCCCGAATTGTGTTGCCCTGGGAAAAGCACTCGTTCGTCGAGCACCAGTCGGTGTTGAGTTCAGAGAAAGCTGAGGCTGGAATCAAGGACATTTATGACGATACAGAGAGAGAATTGGCCTTTTACAGACAAGGCTTGGATGCCGTGAAACAAGGTAGAAGCACGCTTCTCAAATTGAAGGTTCCGTTCTCCAGACCGCTAGATTACTTTGCCGAAATGGTCAAGAGCGATGAGCACATGGATAAATTGAAAGGCAAGTTATTGAAGGAAGCCGCGGACAAAAAGGCTAGTGAGGATGCCAAGAAGCAAAGAACCTTAAAGAAGTTTGGAAAGAAGGTCCAGCATGAGACTTTGCAGGAAAGAGCCAAGCAGAAGAGAGACACTTTGGAGAAAATCAAGTCGTTGAAGAAAAAGCGAGGCGCCAATGAAATGTCCAACGATGCCGATTTCCAGATTGCTTTGGAGGAGGCGACTGCCGAAGACAGACCGAAAAGATCCAAGCCTAACGGAAAGAGAATCGCCAAGGATGCAAAGTACGGACTGGGAGGCCAAAAAAGAGGCATGAGGAGAAACGATGCTGAGTCTTCGGCGGACATCTATAACCAAAGAGGCAAGAAAGGCAAGTCCAGCAGACCAGGAAAGAGCAAGAGATCTAGGAATTAGCGGGCTTTCGATCTACAGAAGCATGGAAGTTGGTCTGGGGCAATAAATATAAAAAATGCAGGCAATATCATGCGAAAGGTAATGTTGAGATAAATCAGGCGGTCGTTTACGAGCCTGTTCTGGCTCGAGTCTGTCAATAAAGCCTCTTGTGACCAACATTCATAAAAACGTAGGCTATTTTAGAGTCAAGGAGGCCTGTTCTGATTATACAATACTCGTGGGAAGTGATTCGAACAGAATATATATAGAATCATGGCTTCCTATGAGGGAGTTCTATCAATTGGTTTTATTTCAAGATAAAGGCCTTATTTATGAAAGTTTCTGGCTGCTTCCAGCACATTCAGCAGACCGGTAATTGAGGAAATGATTTATGTGGCATAACATACATAAAATTCTTTGTCTTCCGTGATGGAAATAGGGATTTTCCATAAACATTTAAGCTAAAATCCAAGAGCTTCATGGCGATCTGGTACTATTTTGGTGCTAACTGGTCTTCAGGTCTCGTGGTATCAATTAGGGTCCAGAGATGATCCATTGGAAGGGCTTGATGGATCCATAACTTGTTCCAGTGCATTGGGGCTATGGATAAACATAGCATGCTAGAATTCAGACGACAAACACAACCTGGTAACAAACTGGACCGTGTTTGATGGTGAGAACAAGAATGCACTCAGATTAAAAAACGAAGGGGATGAAATGGTTCAGCTAGATATTTAGGTATTCCAACTGTAAAAGATAGATATATACAAAATTTATTTCCTTGGCAATGTTTCCATATGCTGAAGTGAATGCTGATTATAATTCTAATGGTTTCAGACCTAATAAATCAACTCACGATGCGATTTATATTCTATTATCTAATGATTTCTAGACACAGTGAAAACACTTTCTCGAGCAAAAAGGGTCGAATTCAAAAAAGCTCAAATCCTGGCTGAAATTCCCACTATGAATTGAAATCTTTTGAGAAAAATCAAAGGGGGAGTATGGGTTCATTTCCGCGGAATTCATTGGTGAGTGGCATAGCTTCAACAACTGGATTTCGCAGATTAAGTGTCAGCTTCCGTACTCACGAACTTCCTTATCTTCGTAACGAAAGGTCAAAGGCGGAACAATGCCAGTAATACTTTTTGGAGTCAAACACACTTGCAGCCACGAGCCAGATCAGTAGTCAAAGGCGAAACTACAGTCTACCTGCTCGCATTCACATTCGACCCAGTCAGCAATTAAATCACATTCCAATGTAATTAGAAGACATTGTATGCTTCCTCGATGCGTTTCATTTTGCAGTAGAATGTGATGCCCTCGCGTAAATAAGGTTAAACCCTCCTCCTGTTGATCTCGCCCTGATTCGGTATTGCACTATCTTTCAAATTGTTTGGCCCAAGTTTCCTTGACATTTGTATTTGACATTTGTATTTGATGTCGCCACTATTGAAAATTGGACATACGTGTGGGACATACAGATACATGAGCCCAATAAAGCCGATTTTTTGTTATTGCCATCTTTTAAATATATGGTTAATGGGGAAAACCACGCTACTCGTAACAAACATACAAAGAGCGCACACACTAGAACGAAGTAGGGCCATTTGCATTGCTTCTCAATAAAAAGAACCAAATTCGACTCACCCAGTTAGCCCATGAGTCTGCTGCAAAGACTTTCAATAGGTGACTCCGGGCCAAGTATACTTTTTCTTGTGTTGAGAATAGTGCTTTCTGAAGCTAGGAGAGAATTGCAACACCCAATTCGATGAAACTTTCTGACCAGCTCGCCGGGTAATACACAATCCAGATTTCTGTCCTTGAATGCATGTTTATAGGCGCGATTCGATTAATTGTTCTCTTTATTATTTTCCTTTTTGCCTGGCACACATGGTTAAAAACCTTACAAGCAGCAAGTCACTTGTAATAATACCTTATAAACCTGTAGAGATCCCGCAATCAGCTCCCGAAGGACAAGCCCAGTGTCTATTTACGGCCCACCTTACGATGATGCTTCTAAAGAAACATCAACTTACAGGATGCTATTGATAAAGTGTTTTACTCTCTTCACCAATAGCGAGAAACTATACAATTATAGAAAACAGCCATAATCGAGCGTGAAATCTACCCAGGTGTTCCTGGGGTACAGAAGTCATTTAATCACATGAAATCTCTCAACAGAATGAAACACCACCTTGAGATCTCTGCCCATTAAGAAATCAATCGAAGGATATAGACCCTATGTCATCAACTGATTGGATTCGTTCTTCCGGGCGCCATATACAACTGTCTGGTAAGAAGGAAGCAAGAAACTAAAAGCAAGCCATTTCGGCATGTATTTGTTGGTGCTAATGAAGTACCCTGTCATCGACCCATTGGCCTACCTCACCTAGAGGCTTCTTCTACTGATGGAGCTAAAGAGGCTCCAAAGAGGTAGCATCCAAAGACTCTGTTCTGTCACCCTTCAATTGAGTCTACTAGAAACTTCCGGGACTTCCACACTCAAAAATTTGAAAAGCCAAGAAATCTAGACAGTTGGAGTCACGTGGCGTACAGCCCAAATCATTGGGTTGCAAATAAACCATCGTCTTCCGGTTCCGGCCAAATCAAAAGAAAATCTTTACAGAGCGATACTGAGCATTGTCGTGGGAGGCCATAAGCGAAAGTATCCTGCTGTATTTTTTTTATTTTTCTATAATTGAATAGTATTTTTGCGAAATCTTTCTCGTATTCCTTTTTTAAGAAAGAGCTCTGGGTGAGCCGTCCCTCAGTAACTGCAGAGGTGATCGCTTCTATGCAAGACATGAAGCAAGGAACTGAGTTTTTTAATAATCTTTTGTCACATAATGATTGTTGACGTGGAGCGGTTGGGCCAATCTTTCACATTCGTTGTCTTTTCCAATTTAAGTTCGGGAGCTTTATTGCTAATGAAGCTGGAAGTCTGAAACAAGGGGTGTCGAAAAAGATAAGCTCGGGTCACGTGAGCACTTCAGACAATTAATGTCCATGTTCGAGGACGAGATAACCAAAATAGTCAAGGAAGTCTCGCTTCGAATATTTAAAAATTTATATTTCCCAGACAGAAATAAGACCCCTTAAAATTATGGTTTGGAAATGCGGAAATAACACGTTTTCTGAAGGTTGAAACGTTGAATCCGACATGCCTAATGTTCATCTGGACAGCTTCGCCTGAATTAATAAGGCTAATTAATATTCGAATTTGTAGGTCAGCGTCCCTTGGCTGGCTCATTTCATCATTGCTCTTCTTTACATCTCTCAGATAGCTGATAGATTCATCTGAGTCGGATGTGCGTGACTCTTTGGAATGCTCCTAAAGAAAGTCCCTTGCCAGACGAGGAAATGTTGACCTTTTTTTGGGTTTTTCCGGATTAACTTTTGTAAAATGCTGATTTGGGAGTAAAGCAACGTGATCACGATTCCCTCGCTATATTATGTTTGGGCTTCTGACAATGAACCAGGACAAATATCACAGCTAGGGCTTTCAATCGCTCCTCATCTCATCATCCAAGTTTTACGGCACGAATTATCGATAATGGAACATCTGGGCATGTGGAATTTTGGACCGTTGAACTTCTAACCTTTTGAACTGGTGGAATTTTGGGCATAGAGACGTTTTGTTTCACACTGTTGCACTTCAATCCTCGTATTGTGGAATATGTCGACCTATAAACCAGAACTATCAAAGCTCGTCTATTCTTCTCAGCCCCCTATACTAACAAATACTAAACATCAGATCTTGTTAACGCCCGGCATGGCTTTTTCTAATCTAGCAGCGATCCCAACAGGGTGTGCAATGACCGAATCCAAGTCCCAAATCCCCGACTCGTAGTAGATGTCCTTTTTCAAAAACGCAAGAATCTCGTCCTTAGACTCGGCCATCATATGAAAAGTCGACCCGGCAAATTTCGTCTTGGACACATCGGTATAGATTGCGCCCACAGATGTCACGGTTCCGTCATTGACAGAGGCCGGAATGGCAGCTACATGTTGTGGGCGAACACTAGTGCGGTCCGTACCCGGCTTATCGAATACAATCACGTTCCATTCGATTTTCGACATTTTGATGGCTGTTTATTTTCTTTTTCCCGATTGACCTATTTCCAATCGCAAGTGTTTTTATTCTGTGTACCTGAATTCAGTTGGAACTCTTTTGAAATAGTCAGAACACTAAGCATTGGATCCTCAGTTCCTGGTGGCCAAAAGTAATAATCCATGGAGTGCAGATAGAGAATCATGGGCATTCTACGGAATGACTTAGTATCTCTTAGATCTTTCAAAGGTTTTGAATCTGACAATTTATCGATATTGGGAATTTTTTGAAAAGCTTAGCTTGCAAGTGCCACCCTTTGTTTCTCGTTATATACGTGACGTGATTGCTTCAATTTATACTGCGGCTGGGCGCAACTGTCAATCTCTATTTCCATCTGGCTGTCGCTGTTCTTCGTTCCTAATACGAGATCAAAGCTCGAAAGATGAAGGTCAAATCACCAAAGGTTCATCAGTGCTTTTAGCTCATGGCGTTCCAGCACAAAGTTCCGCTATACAAACAATAATTAGCATGCCAGCTTACTAGGTTTCTCCTGGGGAAAGAGAGAGAAGAATAAAAAGACGCGGAAGCTTCTTCAATCTAGCACATATCTACTATATTAAAGTTTGAAGCTTGCCCTAATTCTTGTAATCAAAACTTGTGGTGATTCTAAGAAGTGAGGGGTAACTAGTTGCATTTAATTGATGAACACGTGAATCAGAACCCAACGATAAACAAATGAAATCGTTAAAAGCTCTAAAAAGTGGCCAAATAGAAAAGGCAAAACCTTCCCTCCTTTCATTCAAAAGTAGTCGTGTATTGTAGATAAAAACGTGAAGCAAAAGCAAGGACCACAAGGATCCCTCTATGATGAATGCAATAAATGAACGCACAAAAGTGCTGGTCTATGAGTGGTTTACCATCCACAAAAACAGAAAATGTAGCCTCCTGTTCTTCTTGTGGCGCACTTCTTGGAAAACCAACGATCGTAAACGAGACCTCCTGCCCTGAACCTCTCCTAAAGATGGAGCTTTCATCCGCAAAAAGTCAAAATGAAGGAAAAGAATAGTGAAGCTAGTTAAAGCGTTCGACAGTACAAAAAGCCCAACTAATTCGAATTCTCCAATGGAGCAAAGTACTTTATTCTCTCCTTTCTTGGGCCCAACTTATCTGTTTTGATACCCGAGCCAAATTGCTGGCCAAAAGGCGAGTGAGAATGAATATAGGTTTGTGGGATCGGCGTCTGTGCTGGGCCTCTCAAATGTTTCATGCCAATCCCACCCTTATCCCTAATGAATGTCTTGATGAACGATGTCTTATATCTTTTCAAGTACGCCTCTGACCTCAAGCTATCACGGTCTTCCAATTGCTTATAGTATGCTGTCTCGACCACAGGTCCGCCTGAGCTTCTGTAAAAGTATAACGAGATCCCGCCCAAAATAGCAATGCCAAACACTTTCGTGACATCGATTTCTGTCTGTGCCGATGCAGGTGCCTCGTGATGGCCCGAGGCGTAAAACCGCTTGAATGTCGTTCTAGCAGCACGGGAGGTGGCTCTGAACATGTTTATATATGAATTTATCCGTGATGGTGGATGTTTGGTCTGATATCAAATGGCTTGTTTGAGAACGGAAGCGCCCTGAACAGAGCTAGTGAGGCCTCAGCGGGTTGAGTCGAGGCGTGCGCGGCACAGAAACTGGCCAATGACAAGTGCCAAATTTCACACCACGCGGCATCACGTGATGCGGGCCCTGGAAACCTGGCGCCAGTTCCAATTGGAGTATCACACCACAGGCCTCAGGCCTCAGCAGTGCACACTATACAATGTAGAAGCAGAGTTGTATATTGAGAAAAGTGATTATTTTATTTTCAGATTTTAACTAGCAACTTGTTTTGGTGCCGAGCGGATCGATTATGGTCCACCAGAGGGAGGCATCCTGAGACACACCTTGAACTTGCTTTGCACTCAATCAAATGCTTGTTATTTTTCGTGAAAGCAGATCAGTGAGCATGTGAAGCTGCCTCAAGGGTACGAAAGAAGAGTATCAATGGTTATAGGAAGGTAGGAAATAATCCACGAGATTGTTTCAGGAGTGTTTCAAGAGTGTTTCATGATCGTTTCATGAGCGTTTCATCGCTGTGTCACCGTTGTCACTGATCTCACTTTATCACTGAGACTCGCACACTATGGTGAGTCGAAGTTTACGCGTAGCCACTGTAACCACATAATCAAGTAGGTGTTGAATACCAAAAAATTCAACCAAATAGAAGAGAGTATTAAATCTTTATTCTTCGTATTTATCTAAAATAGTAACTGCTAGCCTGATGAAACATTTGTCACTCAAACGAGCGAGCGTTTAAAGATAATTGAAGTTTCGTTAGAGTCCGAATTCATGTGCTGCAAATCTTGCAATTGGTGAAACGGGGGGTTCATAACCATGTCATGTCCATATGCAGGTCCGTGTCAACTAGTTCTACGTTTTCAAAAGTTTTAGCATACGTGAGGAATTTCCAAAATGAGATACAATTCGGTCAAGAGCCTGGAAAAAGATCAAAACACTCCAATAGCATTATCTTACATGTACCATTCCGAATCGATCGCGCGACTGCTCGGTGTGTGATAAAACGTAGTCAAAATGGTGCCAGAAATGTGATTTCGCAGTGTTCCTCTTACAACCACTCATGACACTCCCGAACAAAAGGCAGCACACCAGAATAAGAAAAGACAACTTTATCTTTTTCTCAAAAATTTCTCTTAAGCAAAGCCTCTTCTTTTTTCCTTTACCTCCTCAACTCCGACAGTTCCGTCCATAGTGTCGAGGTAAACCGCGAGTGCGGAGATCCTGATCCTGTACCCGAATTCTCGGATCATGTGCTTTCCTGTGCCATCATATAAATTGTTCCAGTCGGAGCAATTAGGTGAAGACATTTTCTCTTGAAACAAATCGGAAGTTGATGAAGTTCTAAACTTATAGGAGAGTCTTATAGAGAAAAAATCAAATTCGTATCTCCACCATAAAGCCGATTGTTCATAATATTCAATTGTATCACCGTTTGTCTCACTTTTCAGGGCTTTACACATATCGTAGAACAATGGGCGCATCCAGTAGCTAAACGGCGGGAGCTGGAGGTAGTCTAATCCGTCGGCTCCGCCTCCTCAAAAAACCACCGAGAAATCAGGCTTCTAAAGTCAGTGAAACCGAGCCCCACGGGAATTCACGAAAAAAGGTGGAATACAATAAAATAGGTGAGAGAAAAAGCTAGATCATTCCTTATATTATGTTCCTATATGACGGGGTGGTAACATTCCTCTAGGCCACCTAGTAGCCCAGCGAAATCAAGTAGTCGGCCAATTTCTCTACAACAGCAGTGGCTTCTTGGGCCTGGACGCCCGACGGATAATGGGCAAGCACAATTGCCTGTTTCGTTTTCACGGCAATGATTCCTTGATCGTCCTGCTTTCCGTAGATCGAACGTTCGTCGGCCTTCAACAAGAAGTATTTCTTACCTTCAAGGTGTAATCCATGGGATTGCAACTGAGAAGGATCAGAATAACCGCCAGCAATGTTGGTGATCTCCTGAGCAGCGATCTGAAACCCTCCAGACTCGGCCCAAAGCGAGTCGCCAGCAGCAGAATAGATCGCAGCTTTGTTGATCTTGCCGGTGGAAAGGAGACTATCAGTGTATGCGTTCCAGGACATATTGATGATAAATAATTTGCGGTGTTGTTAGGGGCTAGCAAACTTGGTGAAACAGGGAAAGTTCAACGTACCACTTCCACTCTCACTGGCAAAAGTGCTCCTGGCTTGACGTCAGCCACATATGGTGTACGGGTGTGTTGTGTCCAATATGAAGGCTGCGACATTTTTTGCTATGCCAGGGCAGGTAATTAATTAGGGCTCGAGCTTTTCTGGAAAAAAAGAAGGTAGACCTCTTCGATCTACTTTTGTGATAATTTTTGACCGCTAGTTTGCTGATTATCCCATGAATTGTTGCCTTGAGAAGTTTGATAAACGTGTTCTCGTTGCAAAAGTCAGTGTGCTCAGTGCTCACTATAGTAGAAGAGCACTAATGAGTGGAAAAAGTAGTTAATGCTCATAACACTTCCACAGCTGAATCAACTTTTCTTCGTTTGCTCGGAGGCTCCTGGTTGTCACGGTCGTCGTCTATCACAATGGCCTCGCTGTTTGCCTCAGTAAGTTCATCCTCCGGAAACTCTTCTTCCTCTTTACTTTCCACCTGGTGAGGTTTCGCACGAAGCACGATCTCCGGTAATAAAAGTTCATCGTTTTCGCCTCCAACCACCAAAAGCTCCAAGTTCTCAAATTCGTCAGAGTCATCTTGGATGAGAAGTGTCTCGTTTTTGCCTATCGCCAATTCCCGAAGCGAGCGGCCGAGATTATCGTCATAATCCACATCGTAGACTAGGTTGTTTTTCCCCACAATCAAAGATAAGTCATCTGCGTAATTATACTTCAGTCTCACTAACTTAAGAAACTCCAGGAGTGGCATGTCAAGCTTGTTTTTCGGTATTGACACGAGCCCCTTGCTGACAATACCACAGCTGGCGCATTTTGGATTGGGAGACTCTACTCGGGCAGACGTGGCTCTTTTGTTTTCCTTGATACTGATGAATGTGGCTTGGGCATCTTTGGCAGAAAAGGAGCGCGTCCAGAAATTCAACGATGCCAAGTTGGAAAGCCCAGAAACGATGGCGTTTGTCGTGGCAATGGCAGGAATGATATTGCCTGCGATCTGCTTAATGTCGAACTTAGATTTCCGCTCGATATGGAAAACACTCGAGCGCAAATTAGCCGCCGCGGCAACAAAGTTTAAGGTATCCTCGTCATCTTTATCAAAGAATATCTCAGCCTCGCCTGCTTGCACCCGTTTTTCGATCAGTTTGGTCGCTTTCACAAGAACATATAAACTCTCGAGTATAGACCAGGTTTCAGTATCGTTCACAAGCAACTTCTCGCTTTCAGGCAGTGCCATCAAAGCGTCCAAATCCTTTTGGTAGTTTTCGTCAAAAAGCAAAGGCTCTGGCTTCCGTCTCGTTTTCCAAAGACTTTCAAGCAATAACGCCTTGTGGACATCGTCATGGAAAATCTTACGGATCAAATTCAGAGCGAATTCGTCGTTTCCAATCTGCCTTTTCAAGCTGGAAAGTTCGTTGGCCTCCAGCAAAATGCGCTCGATTTCTTTGGCGTCATCGGTTTCCTTTTGAAGATCTTTCACCCCAACGTCGTTTTCTGTGGTCGAGGTGAAGAGTTGAGTAAACAAAAATTCCTTTGCCCATACAATGCAGTGAACAGGCTGGGACGGAGTAGACCGGATCGTACAAACGGGGTAAGTTTTCGGGGTTTCTTTTTGCTGGCACTCGAAACATTCAGTTTCATATGGGAAGATTGGTTGGATCTGGCCATCGAACCCCGTGGTACCCGATTCCATAAGTGGTTTATTCAAGAAAAGTGCCATTCGATTCACGTACCGCCGGGCCTCGAGATTATCCAACGCATTGAATATATAATGGAATTGGTTCCACCATTCAATCGGGAACAAACACAGGTCCATGACGTTTCCATGATGAGGCACAAGCTTGGCCCCATAGTAATTGAAGCTTTCCACTGCCTTCACTACCGTGAGCGACTTCAGCTTATCAATGTCTTTTTTACGAAACAAAAACTGTCGGTTTAAGTTCAGCAACGTGATGGTATCTAAATCTACAATATGGATCTCGCCGAATCCACTTAAGAGTAAGTCCTTAAGGAGCTCACACCCAATGCCTCCAGCACCCACCATCAAGATTTTAGCTGCCCTCACGGCCTCAAACCGTTCTGGGCCAAGTACTCGCTTCAAATACGTATCCTTAGCCATGACTCTTGGCGCACAGAGTGAATTGATGTGATGAAGAATGGATAAATAATTATGGATGGTTTGAGTAACCAGATCTGCATTCGTGCCGTGGTGCACGGGTGTGTTGCCCAAGAGGCGAAAGCGATTACGAGGTTTCAACTGTTCTAGATTTCTATTACTCGTTTTTACTCGGTAAATGAAAGATTTTTATTCTATACATTAAAACTGTCCCCTGTTGATAGTCGTTGATAGTCGTTGGTAGTCATTGAAAGTCGTTGGTAGTCGTTGGTAGTCGTTGGTTTGAAGGAAATGTGTGTGATTGTTTGTGCGACGCGTCACCGCTGCGTTATTCAGGCAATTCAGCACTGAGCGCTCGCACTACAAAGTGAGAATTGATTGTGCTGGATACTGTTAGTGTTGAGCCCAGAAATTATTCAAATTAATGAAAAAGCTTGAATTTTCTTGGCACCTCGCTGTTGCCTTATAAGATTCAGGTTGAGCTGGTCATTGTCTTGCCTGAATCAAACACCGAAAGATCCGTAGTAAATTGGTAAGAGTCAATTTAATTTCTTGCACGTATTTTGGTGCGCGTTATCTTCGGGTGCGCTCCCCGCCCAAAGAGGGCTGACCCCGAGCTGGGCCGCAAATTCCAAGCACCCAATTATATTTCACATTACAATGTACTGGTAAAAATATGCAATTTCACTCAAAAATTACGCAGTCAACTTATTTCTCAAGTGCCACAACAACCTCGCCTAAACTATTGACCTTCTCGTCACTAATTGAAGACCCCGGAAGCTCCTCTTCCTGCACACGCGCGTCGCCGGGAACAGGCTCTTGGTCGGTCTTGGAATTATATAACACTATTCCGTTCTGTCTAGCGTATTTTCTTTCCTGTCTCTTGTAGAAATAAAGCACCAAAAGTGTCCAGAGACATAAACAAAACGCACTGGTGGCCGTAAAAGAGTACCCTTTCAAAAATCGTGGTGCTTCCACTGTTCTCCAAACAATTACCGACATCCATGCAGTCGACGCCAGAGCCAACAGGTTCATGGCCACAAGCACCACGGCTCTTTTTTGGGCGTCCCGGCGGCAAATATCGTTTTGCCACGAGTAGAGCACAGGAGCCATGGCCCACCCGAAGTATTGGAGGCACCAAGCAAACCACTTGGCGCGTTCTGGAACATTCCACACGGCCAAAATCACGTTTCCCAAGATATTAAACACCTGGGAAATCCAGATCGCAGACCATCTCAGCTGGAACAAGTCGGCATACATGCACACGAGGAAAAGCCAGATAAGTCCTAGGCCTGGCGTAAGTGCAGAGTAATCCTGAAGCGTGCCTGGATCAAATCTTTTAAGAGACCTGAGCCATAGTATGTATGCCCCGGAGCTGCCGTTACTGTTATTCCAGCAGAGCATGTTCCAGATCGCCAACACATAGAACTCCCACGATGAGAGAATCAGCACCCACGTCTGTTTCGAGAAAAGCGACGTGAACAAATTCACCTGCGGGCGGCCGGCGGTGTGGTTTTGTTTTAATTTCCTGCGTAATAACCGGATTTCGTCGTCGGTCAACCAGATCGAGTAGCAGTCGGTGGGCGTTCCAGGAAGCATGTAAAAGCCAATGACGCCAACGGCAATAGAAATGATGCCGTCAATAATAAAAATCCATCGCCATGCCTCAAGGCCTCCTACGCCTTCGCAGGCACGCACAATGGCTCCAGAAAGAAGCCCAGATGTGAGTACTCCTAGGTATTGGCCACAGTAGTACACCATTGACCTCCGTGAAATCATGGCCGGATTGAAAATAAATGTGCCGAAAAGGTATTGGTATGCTAAGTACGCGGGAGCCTCGAAAACACCAATCAAAAATCGAATTGCCTTGAGTTGTGCTAGGGTATTGACACGATATGCACCCACGGTCAACACCGACCAGCAAATGTCCAAGATAGGCAATACGTAGTTCAAGGGAAGTCCATACAACACGTACATGAAGGGAAGCTGAAACACTATATTTCCTACGGAAAAGAGGACGTGTGTGTTCACGAGATCGTTGCCCTTCATGTTAAGCGACTCTTTTAATCCAGCCACGTACGCATTATTCAAGTTGGTCTGGTCCAAGTACTTCACCCAGTACGCCATGAGCGAGTAGAGCGTCAACAAGATATCGATTTTCCACATCAACTTCCGCTCGGCCGGCGTGTCGTTCTCGTCAAACCATTTATACCATTTATGGTTTCTCCGGGTATGCTTGTTGACTCGGTACTCATATTCATCGAAGAATTTCCACCATGCCCGGTTGGCCTCGTCACGGTACTCGATTAATTCCACCTCATCCGTCTTATCGATGTTCTCGTAATTGCTTTCCTGTAAGGATTCGGCTGATTGTTCTTCGCTGAAATTGGTGTGTGAGTCTTGGGGCTCGATATCTTCATCGACAATTCTTCTCACGGGTATGAACCCCCACTTTAGCCGGCTGAGCGGCTCTTTCAAAAAAGACATGGTCATAAGAATCTGATGCCAGATACTAATCTCCAATGGCTTTTACACCCACATTGGAATTCATCGGCTATTTGTAGACCCATAGAAGTATTCTTTGGGCAAAAATTGCAACCGCTCACGTGCCCTTATTTACGAGATCGTGCACCTCAGTGCAGGAACTCCGCGAGCGGCGTCATGCGTATGCCAAGCCTGAAGCCTCATGCCTCAAACCTTTCGGCTGCGCTTTTTGATTCTTCCATATGTCGGTGCGATTCTTCTTTCATGGCTCATTATTTTAATATTCTGGTCTGTACTTGTGAATTTAAGCAGATGTGCAAAACAATATATTTCGGCTTAAGGCCTGAGTATGTTTGTGAGAGACCTCTGGTTCAGATGTGCTTTCTTCACTTAAAGAATGACCCACTTCTAACATCCCAGGCTTGAATCCGCAAGTTTATCATTTTGTATCATCTTGGATCATTTTGTATCATCTTGGATCATTTTGGATCGTCAATCTGCCCTGGAGGAGGATATTTCTTGGAAGTGTGAATGTGTGGCTTTTTTTAAATACCGGTGACTCATTTATCACAAATGTCTCATTAATTGGATGGTGGACCACAGTAAAAGATGTTAAGCAGGAAGAAATACCAAGAAAATTGCGAGAGAATGAAGGGATTCCAAGAAAAAAAACAGGTTATAGCAGTAGCTCAGTTACGGCATTTGATTTGGCTCAAATATCCGCCCATCAAGCCACATCTTTATCGGGATTTCCGGGAATTGAAATCGGCCAAAACGGTCTTATCGGATAAGCAAAGATATTCAAGAAGGCTAATTTCAACTCATGTGGCGCGGAGATGGATTGATGTTTCCGGTAAGTTTTTTTCTGTTGCGTATACAAATATTTGTGATCTCGTAGTGGGACTACTACTGCTAGAATGAAAAATCCAAACACAGTAATTGCCAACTCAGTCCAAATTAGGCCTCAAAGAGTCGTCGCCGATCGGCCACACCAAAAGTCCAGTCACGTGCTTGTTCCTTGTGTCGAACCACTGTTCAATATCTCTCAGAGTTACAATCAATTAAGCCGTCTAATTTTGATCAAGATATTCAGAAATTATTATTTGAATCTTGAATACTTTCTTGTCTGTATACTCCACAGTGATGACGTTAAAAGTGAAGGGCATATCTTGAGGCAGTGGTGGTTACGCATCTCTGCTCGCCTCATATGAGTGCTGTTTCTCGAGCCTGGTCGCAGAGTTGAATAATTGGATTATGCGATAACTTCAACTTGAGCCATAAATATTGTTTAGTGATTCTGGCCGTCGCAGATACTTACTTGGCATTTATTAGACTATAATCCTTTTTATGTTTATCGTCATTATTGATTTTTGGTGGCGGTTTTCGAACTTTATGAATCAAGAACAGTGCTGAAAGTCCCTAAAAATGTGTAAATCACGGCTCAATCCCAAAAAAGCACGTCCCGCTCGATTACCTTTTACAACCTAAAGATAGTAGTTTTTTTAAACACAAATTTAAGTGTAGGGGCAAATCTCCTATTCTTTTGAAAACTGGAACTGATACAAATAATTATCGATATAACGAGGTAACAATCGTCTGGAGTTCTCTCAACATATATCACGCATAAATATCTAACCGCACGCGGTCCTCATACTTAACCAAGGGCCAACAATACTTCCTCCTTAAACATCGTTATGATTTGAAGAGAGAAAATGATTTATCATGAAATTTGGATCAACAGCGTTTATTTTTTGCTTCAAATTTCTGGTGCATCTTTTGAAGAGCCCTCGTAGTGTGTTGACCAACACACGCACTCACTTTCATCCAAGATCTGCAGTCCTCACAATAATCAACGGTACAACAATAAAACTATTTAATTATACAAGATGCTCCAGGCAAAGAAAAACCTCGCTCACGACGTTACTTTTCTAGTTATGTAATTAATCTGATATAAAGCCATCATTCCTTAAACCAGGCAATTAGGACGAAGGGTCCATTCAGACATTGAGAAACAAGGAGAAAACCCCCTTTAAGTATTGCACGATCTCGTCGCCACCCAATTTGGATTCACCGTAGACTCTGTCGACAAAATTGATCGGTACTTCTCCTACAGTGAATCCGAGGGCTTTGGCCCTGACCATCATCTCCATCTGGAACACGTAACCCTTTGATTTGGTCTCGCTGATGATTTTTGCCAATACATCTTTCCTATATAAACGGAAAGACCCCGTCAAGTCGGATACATTCGGTCTTAACACCGTGGCCGCCAAGAAATTGGCTCCCCTAGAAACCAACTTTCTCTTCAAGTCCCATCCGTAAACACCTCCATTTCCAGCGTAACGAGTTCCAGTCACAATGTCAAAATCGCCCTTTTTCTGGGCGGCAATGAATTGAGGGATTGCTTCTGGGTGGTGGGAGAAGTCGGCGTCCATAATAATCACGAAGTTCCCCTTGACAAACTGTAATCCGTGTACATATGCAGTTCCCAAGCCCAATTTGCCGGCTCTGGGTCTCAATTGAATGTGGTCGGCGCCAAAAATATCCACAAGCTTTTTGGCCACTTCCTGAGTCCCGTCGGGTGAGTTGTCGTCAACAATAATCACCTCCCAGTCGAGCTTCGCCTGCTTGAACGTCTTATCTAAGAGGTACACGAGAATCGGCAAGTTTTTGCGCTCGTTGTACGTGGGAATGATGATCGAGTATTTATCTGGCATCTCTATATTATATCTAGACCGTACTGTATGTTATTTTTCGGTTGTTTTGTTTTCGTTTCGTTTCACAACAATAGATCTCCCTGGTGAGGGCCCGTATTCATGCTCGCGGTGTACTTGCCTTGCGATACGTGGTCTTTTCGTTTCTTTCGCACGCGTCTATGCAAGACCGAGGGAGTGTGGGAAAACATTTGTTTCACTTTGGGGCCACTCTGTGCCTTTAAATTATCAGATTTGAATTCGATTATGCATTTTGGAAATCTGCCCTCATGTATTCAAAGAGTGCATGGGAAAGGAAAACTAAAACTTCGCTAGCTGCTGATGTCCTTTCATTGGAATTTAAAGCTTCTTGGAACCATCTGAAAGACCCATGCACCATCTCACAGACCCGGAACCACCTCAAGGCTTAAGTTAGAGAATAGATTTCAAGAGTTGAAAGGACTAGATAGCTCTGAGAAGAGGTTCATGTTGGCTTGATGAGATCTAATGATTTTTCTTCTTGACGTATAATGATAGTGGTTTAAGCCAGCCGTGATGTATCTCCGGAAGTGTTCATTTGCAGTATTTAAGCCGCACTAAACCCTTCTTTTCCCTTTCAATTCGGTTATCCGAGTTAAAGTAGTTGTTCCAGAATCGTAGACGCGAGATTTGAGAGATTATAGAAACGCTTTATCAGATAATTTTTGGAAAGATAATATATAGCTTTTTTGCAAGTATTGCTTTTGTAGATAAAAGATAGGCGCAGTCTCCGATTACTTTTGATGAGAATTTTTTATGTTGTTCTCTTTAACTTTTTGCATGAAATTAATGAACACACCGGTTTGTGTTCATGGTGTGTTCATGAATGATCATCGACTGCTTTTCTTATGTAGATGGTAAGTAATGATCACGAACTGGAGAGAAACTGTGTAAAATTCTCATTTTGCAAGCTTCAACCGCTTTACTAAGATAAACCTTTAAATCACTTGATCCTAATCTAAGTACATTGGTGAATCTATCCACTCTAAACAATCTCTATTCCCTGATGCCTGTTGCAGCACATCCATCAATCCAAGCATAAATAATAATCCAACCTTTAGCACCTTGCTTACCCCCAAACCTCTTCCATCATTAATTCTTCTTCAAACAAGTGCGAGCCCGCGTCGCTCGACTTCCGTAAATAGGCATCTCCATAGAGACACAGACTTACATCATATGATTTCCTTTCCTAAGAGAAAAGCGTGAGTCCAATATACTCAGCTACCAACTCCAATTTCTGCAATCTTGGCACTGCCCCCAGAATCATGCATTGTCTAAGCTCATTGAACTTATTTGATTACTGAGAGAGCTAATTCCATTCGCAGTGCTAGAACCACCCTCAGAAAGATCCCGAGGGTTCTTGTAAGGATACCCTTGCTGCACATACAAACCGGGCGAGCTATTCGTGGACAGAGCAGTGGGCATTTGCCTCACATGCGATCCCTGAGTACCAGAATTCCCTTGATTAGGTGCAATACCAAGATTTTGCGCGTAATGTGCGCCATTTTGAGTTTTGCCTTGCTGAAACTGAAGCTGTTGCAAGTGAGAAATGTTGGAGTAAAGCCCAGTACTATGAATGGGCGACGAAGATGCAGAAGATTGGGAACTTCCACTGTGGCGTGAGTGGTGTGGCAGCGGTTGTTGCAATCCAAAGAAGTTATTGTTTAAGTTCAAAGGTTGTCCGCTAGCAGTGGCTGCCGCAATAGCTGCAGCAGTGGCATTCACCGAGTGAATGGAGCCAGCCGCAGAGTTTGGTGCGGTGGTGTGGTTCCCATTGTTTGAATTATTTGAGGTGCTATTGTGCATTACTGACGCTGGCTTCGAGGCCCCGCATTTCAAACAACACAAGTTTTTGGCGAAATTGTGGTATTGACAGGATTCGTTGGTACACTTCCAATCTCCAGCACGGAAAGGGACCTGATTGCTGTAATTCGATCTCTGGTTATTTCCATTGTGGTTGTGGTTATAATTATGACCATATCCGTTATTGTAAGTATTACCATTCTTGGGACCGTTCAAAGCGCCTTGATATTGGTCTTGGTATCCACCCGAACCGATATAAGTTTGTCTATCATCACTCTTATTTTTTCTCATGTTGCCATTGCTTGTCACGCCATCATGAGGGGCACTATTAGGCACAGTATAGATCTGTTCCTGAATTGCCATGGCAGAGGTTGCGGGAAAAGAACACCGGAAACAAGCAATTCTGCGCTGGAAATTTGAGAACCCGCAAGAGGGACACGTCCAGTCACCTGGTCTTGGGCGGTTTTTCAGCTGAGGAAATGGCGTAAGCAAGTTTGACGCACGATCGAGGACTCTCGTGGAAGATGCTTGTACTTCAACAACTTTATCCATTAATACACGCCCATTCATATAGAGTGCCTCAGCTGCTTCCTCATGTTTTGAAAAGACCGCAAAACCAGACATACTCTTTGCTTTGGAAGCGCCGGCAAGCTGATTAGACTTAGTCTCAGAATCAGCATTCTTTAAGGTCCAGAACGCGACCGGACGCCCGCCTGACTGGGTGAACCACGATTCAAGCTCGGAGTGAGTCGTATCGGCTGGCAAGTTCGAGAGATATAAGATTTTAGAACGTTCGGCCAAAAAAACCTTTGCATCGAGCGCAGTATCATATGGTTTTGTCAAAACAGACAGGTGTGACTCTAATGGAACTGATTTCATCAACAATTGAACCAATATACTGGAGTACACATCAACTGCTAGCTTTGGATCTTCTTGCAAGTCTTCAGACCACGCCAGAGGCGTTTCGACATCCAAAGCCGTGATGATGTTGCTCAAGCTGGAGCTGGGATAACTCATGGCCTCAGGATGAGCCGCTTGCCACTTCAGGTACTCGTTACACAAGTCGAACACACGTGGGTGCTGTAAGTAAACAGGCAATACAACCGACTTATCCCTTGCTTCTCTCGGAAGCAGCACCCGTAAGCTATGAATATTTACCGTGACAAACGAGAAGTCCTTTCCAGCGATCTGGTCAGTGAGTTTGCGGTCAAATTCCGTAACCGCATCTTTGAAAGTCAAGCCCTCTTTCACAGCTTCCGATGATAGATTGTATCGCAGTACACAGTCAGGGGTGACAGGCGTGTTGAGCGGCCTTACCAACACTGATTGCCGCGGCAGAGTTTCTAAAGATTTGGCATCCACGGTGCACCATGATAGCGCAATGATCTCACACGCATCACGAGGAACGTACACGGCTGACTCGTCGAAGGTGGTTGCAATGTGTACCACCACATAAATGTCGGCCATTTCAATTCTTGCTAAATTCCGGAATGTTGTTAGTTGTGGTTGTGAAGTTATCAAATATGTTTAGTTGAAGTCCATAAGAGCGCATAATAAGTGAGGTGAGGCGGCCACCTGCCGGTCAGGTGCGATTTTTTCTTTCTTTCTTCCGCTCGCTCGTGCGTTCTTTTCTTTGTTTCTTTCTTTTCTCGCTCTCGGCCCGCGTCCCCGTTAGCTGCGAAAAAAAGACCGCGTCTCGAAATGGCTGTAAATGGCTGTAAAATTGCCAGATACAGTAATCACTCGTTATAATCCACTTGGATAGTCGCGAAACTCTCGACCCTCGTTTGATCTGAAAACTCCTGTTGCAAAAAATCTGACCCACACTTTACAAACTATGTGAG
>JAKTYA010000285.1:0-20362 GCA_030561745.1 Metschnikowia gelsemii
TTGAAGGCCTAGAAAGGAAATGGCGCATTGCCGTAAGTGACAATGGATGGACAAACGACAGTTTGGGACTCAAGTGGCTCGAAAAAGTCTTTATTCCTCAATCGGAGGCTCGCAGAGTGGGCGAATACCGTGTTTTGCTTTTCGATGGCCATGGAAGTCATTTGACCCAAGAGTTCAAGGAAAAATGTGAAAAACATAAGATATTGATTCAGTGTATGCCCTCGCATACTTCGTATCGTCTCCAGCCTCTTGAACTTGTCTGCTTTGCTTCTTGAAACGAGAGTACAGAAAGATCGTGCAGAGTAAGATGCAGGCTCTTCATAGTGTCTACAAACATGAGTTTCTTTCTGCATACCCCGAAGCTAGAAGAGCTGCTTTTCCGCCTCAATGATCAGTTGTGCTTTCCGAACCTCTGGATTGCTTCCATTCGATCCAGATCGTGTTATCAATAAGCTTCCATGAACTTTTCTTACACCAGCGCACGAGGTTGATGGAGAAGGAAGAATGTCACCAGAAGACCATCGTTTTCCTTCAAAGTATGATGAAATAATGGATTTAGATAGAGAATTTGCTAACCTCATTCAAAATGAGTCATGGCCCTCGAAGTCCGCTCAAGGTCATCATGGCGAAATATTCAGAACAGGTACATTGCGTGTTCACAAGAGCAAATATTTTCAAACAAGAGTTGCACAAACAAAAGGAAGCAATGACTGAACTTAAAAAAAAGAAGTCAAGATCGAAAAGAAAGTACCTCAAGGAATGTGATTGATCTCTCGAGGACGTGGAGCAGATCTCGTTACCCCCTACAGAAGCGTTAGAATTCAATCTCAACAATTTAGACGAAATTGTGAACAATGGCTCACCGGTACGTAAAAAGCTGAAACGGCTTTGTGGAAAATGCAGATTGCCAGGCCATAGAATTGAAACGTGTCCGAAAAAAGACTAGTGGTTTCATATTCAATTTTGGTTCTGTGTGTCAAGTAAATTGATTTAAAATCGAGGTTATAATTAACGCGTTTATAGCGTTTGAGGAGGTCTATGATCAGCGAAAGCCCTGAAAATTTCACACTGGTTTCCTGGTCAAAGGCTCCCGCAGCCATGGATTTTTCCACGGCATCGTATTCTTTCGCCAAGGTCTGCTCGCTGAAGAAGAAGAGGATGAATCGGATGGAACTCTGAATACTTGCGAAGGTGAATACCACAATGAGGCTTACGCAAATACGGCGAGAGCCGCACACGAAACATGTCCAAAGTTGTGTGTTCGTGGGTGTACCTGAACTTGTATCAAGAGATTGGAGCACATTGGTTATTATGGTGCGCTTAGACAAGCCTCAGACTCCAGAGGTCCATTCAGTAGACCAGTGTTGCGCGCTGTCGTAATTTTGCGTAAATCGTAATGAAAATTACGCGTTTACGCTAAGGATTTGCGATTACGATTTACGATTACGACGACCCCCATTTTCGTAAATCGTAATTTATCGTAATACGTTTTTTTTACGTTTTTTACGTTCAGATTTACGTTTTTTTACGTTTTCTTACGTTTTTTACGTTTAGTTTTACGTTTTATTACATTTTTTTACGTTTTTTACGTTTAGTTTTACGTTTTTTAACGCTTTACACCAGTGTTGCGCTGGCGTAATTTTGCGTGAATCGTGATGAAAATTACGCGTTTACGCTAAGGATTTACGATTACGATTTACGATTACGACGACCCCCATTTTCGTAAATCGCAATTTATCGTAATACGTTTTTTTTACGTTTTTTACGTTCAGATTTACGTTTTTTTACGTTTTTTTACGTTTAGTTTTACGTTTTTTTACATTTTTTTACGTTTAGTTTTACGTTTTTTAACGCTTTACACGGTTTTTCCTAAGGTCTTTCTTCAGTTAGGTACTCTTCAACCAGTGCCGCGAATCTTGTTCAGATATTGGGTTGATGCCCTGAGTAGAAGCACCTGATGGCCGTGAATTTTATGGTACTCGAATGATCCTCGCTCGTTCATTGAAAAAAAGAAAAGAAAAAAGAACAACTTGCCTCATTCACGCCGAGCTCATTTAGGATGACAGATGTCTCTTCGGAAGAGTCTAGTTCACAGGCTGACTTTAATTCGGTTGAATCAAAACAGCTGAGTTCGCCTGCTTTCAAATTAGGTCTATTCGAACGACAAGTTTTGGAGACTACACCTGACCAACGTAGGCTTGTCACGCTTACTTGTAAGGTTACTTATTGCTCTCGAAGGTACACCCATAAATATCCGGAGAATACGACAGCTTTAATCAAGCATTACACATCTAAACATAGAAATGTGTTGAACCTGATGGCTAGAGAGGCGTTGAAGTCCGGAAAATCGAAGGATCAAACAGTTTAGGGTACCAAAATACTTGAAGACTTGGATAATTTACCCAAAGATATTTTGAGATTGACGAAAGCAAGTCGAAAGGTAACTCAGCAAATAGAAAAGCAAAACCTTCTTACGCCGATTGCAGTCCGAAGTTATCTAAGAAGCTTTTCACGCAATACATTGTCGAGCTCAATATATCATTCAATGCGTGTGATTCCTTTCTTACCAAAAGAATTTTAGATGCAAGATTCGGTTTGCTGAAGGTCGTTTCGCGGGGGCAGATTATGCTTAGTCTCAAGAAAGTGTATTTTCGGGTAGTCAGAAGGTTAAAAAAAGAATTCGCTGAGCACGGCGGTCGTTTTGCGCTTACCATGGATGAGTGGAAGCGAGTAATGATAACCAATTCTTGGGGATAACTGTGCACTTCATCAACAAATCATTTGAACTCAAGCGATGTAATATTGGGCTAGAACACATTGCAAAGAGAGGCGGCAACGCGGAGTCCCCCACCGCTCTTGATCCGAAATACATACTCAAATATTTCAGGACCAGAGAATCATTTCCGTGTGTCTTGGTAAGTTGCATCAGGAAAAATTGGGAAGATATGTTCAAGCTTTACGAAAAGCACTATGGAGAATAGAGATTGCAAAATGAGGTAACTGTGGAACACGTTTTACAAAGTGACAACCGGTCAGGCAGAGTAAACTTCCTTTATCTTAGTGACCATGAAGGGTCTGCAGACGAAGAAGACGAAGTCACGGCCTACCTTTCTTAAAGAACTGAAAACTTCGATATCGTCGATTATTATCGCAGCAAATAAAAACAATTTCCTATACTTGATCAGCTTGCAAAAGTCATTATGGCTATTCCAGCTATGTCCGCGCCGGCAGAATCCTTTTTTTCAAAATGCGGCGATATGATCACAAAGAAGAGAAACAGGTTCATACCAGCCACAACCAAAATGATGGCAGTGGCCAACGACAAAGTAAGGAAAGTATGGCCCGATGACTTTGACCTGGGTGTGGAATCTGATGATGAGAACGCTGAAGATGACATGGAGTTGTGCGACCAGGTTGCGAGAGAGACCAAGGACAACGATGATGACGAGATGGAAGTTGGCGCTGGTGAAGTTTTCGGGATCAATTGAGGACATGCATTCTTGATGATCGAATGAACTCATTATTTTCGAGCAGCTCCATTTACGCACGAAATCGCTCCTTTCTTCATACATCACTTTAGTTAACAGAAAAAAACATGTTCTTCTAAGATATGCCCTAAAGCTCGGTGGAACATAGTATCGAAGTAAGTAAGTAAATAAATCTATATCATCAACACATTTTCAGAGAGCTAAGTGGAGAGATTGCCCACAAATAGAGTAACTGAGCTAATCACTGTCTCATACTAACGAAGATTATGGTACCGTGAAGAACAAATAACGAAGAATTACGAAAAGTATTACGAAAATCATGACGAAAAATTACGAAAAATCAAGAAAAAAATAAGAAAAAATTACGCGAAAATTACGATTTACGATTACGATGGTGATTACGATGGCCCCAAATGTCGTAAATCGTAATTTTGGCGTAAAACGCGCGTAACGCGCAACTGAGTAGACCACCCAATGTCAACTTTTGGATACACGTCGTTTGAGGGGTACCTCGAGAGCCAATTTTTTCTATCTCATCCATTATTTAACCTTTATTTTTCTTCTGATATCGTATATATATTTGTAGTACTGTTCTCAATAGTTGTAATTTAGGGATTGTTTGATAGTGTAGCGGTAGGTAAACAAACGTTCGTCAATACAGTAATATGGATCCAAGAAGCATTCAGGTCAGGTTGATTAAAGTGGGATTATTCTTATTAGACTGACCGTTATCTAAAGTTGTCTTTCCAGTAAGAGTGTGGAGTGTGTCAAAAATGAATAAGGACGATAACTAAAATACCAGTTGCAACCGATTACGCTTTTCATCTCTTGCCGCACTGCCCGCAGATCGCGCACTTGGATTCGCTTCCAAGCTATTTATGAGCGATCTTCGGTCCAATGTCCTCCGCCAGCAAACCCATAACACGTTCTGAATTCCGGGAGACAATAGAAGAACTCACAGATGATACATTAGTAGGCGTGCAAACTCACTTGAGACGTCTCTTGCAAAGCCTCATGAGACGAACGAGTTCGCAAAAAGTGAGCGACCAGGGGGGGCCGCGACTTGGGGGTATTATTCTGTATCGGAGTGAAAATAATAACGAGAGAAAATACTTCGAACCGGGTTTTCCAAATTGGCATTTGCAAGATTTGTGTCAAAATAAATGATACTTCACAGTCTCAGTTAAGGTGTTGAGGGTGGTGATGCCACTCATCCAGGATACATGGCATTTATAACGAGTATGTTTATGTATATCCCAGCGAAGCATTCTCTGACTCTCTAAATAATGGGGGTATAGAATCACTCAATAATTCCCGTACAGTATTTTCAATTCACTCTCAACAGGCAAAATTTGCTTCTGAAACATGCGCTGTGCCATCTAAAGATTTAGATTTTCTTGGGTGTGACAATTTGGCTTTCCTGGGAGCTAAAATTTTCCTTCAAATTATTGTACTTTTTATTCTTTTCCCCGGCAATTGAGCACCATTCATTCATCCATTCATTCAGGCCCCGTTACTTGAATAGTTCTATGATTACATCCCAGCTACTTGGACTGAATGAAACAAAAGCGGTGTCAAGATTTATGCCAAATTAATGCCCGTGAATTATTTTTGGAGTCCTCAAAGGCTCAAATCAAATGTTCTTTTTTAGAAAATCTCAGGGAAATCCGGACGTAAAGTGAGTCCTGCTGGCCTTTAATTTTTGGTCGATTTTCCAGGTATACAGAGCAAGTCAAGACCCAATTTAAAGCTAAATCTGATTGTGGTCTTTTATTATTACCGGGGAATAATCACAAGTAATTACCAAAGATTTTTCACTTGAAATACTTCTTGCTCTATGCTAGAAATTTGCGTAAAAAAATACGAAATGTGAAGTGCGTACGTAAAAGATCAGTGGCCCTCTTAACTGAGTTACAAGGCTTTTAGTCATATGCACACAACCCCAAAAACGACTATTTTGCGGGTTGTTTGGCCCTTGATGTGATGGCCATCTCTGAGTTTTGAGACTTTATCATGTGCTTGCTGGCACTTTTCATCTGAGTGACGCCGTCTGGCCATGCCGTTCAAAAATGAGTCTGGGGGTGCCACAATTGATTTATGGCGGTATTGCAAGGAAATAGTTTGTTTCGCCTAGAGCCTCGGACTATACGATTTTATTCACTTCAAATAAAACAGAAAATAAAAAAAGCGAATTTTATGTCAATGTTTGTCCA
The DNA here is from genome assembly GCA_030561745.1 of Metschnikowia gelsemii. Classification (NCBI taxonomy): domain Eukaryota; kingdom Fungi; phylum Ascomycota; class Pichiomycetes; order Serinales; family Metschnikowiaceae; genus Metschnikowia; species Metschnikowia gelsemii. The sequence continues at coordinate 5,702 of JAKTYA010000285.1, forward strand.
AATGGATACCTTGTTGTATGGATCATGGATTCCTCGTTATGTGGTTGAAATTAGCACGCAAAAAAAGCATGAAAGTAAATGTGGGATCACTAACATTTTTGGTATTCATTCGTGAGAATGCGGCAATGAATTATAACTGCGGATTTGAGCAGAGTGCTTTTTTCTCTTTGACCTTCGGATGATAACAAAAATAGTTTACACGTCTTTGTCGATTTTTAATGCCGATGAATGTCAGATTGTTTGAGGTAAAGCCAAACGAAATAGGCTTTTCTACACAGGTCGACCGACGATGATATATATGGAGTTCATTTAGACATTCAAGTACTCAATCTTGATGAGTTTTCCTTTTTTAAATATTTTTTGTGATCCCGAAATATGATTGGTATAACCTTCTTCCGTAAATTTTGGCTATGATAGAAAACGAGTGTATAGATCATAGTCAAAAGCATGTGGTGGACCTTGTCCAGAGAGTTGGAGATGTCACCAGAATGCGCCGGGTCACAATGAGCAGCTTAGAGAAGAATCTCGAAGCATTGGTCTCAGACAAGTATTTACCAAAACAATCGCCTTCTCTCAATGAGTAACGTAAATCTGCCTTAGATATTGAACTTCCATAATCCTATTCAGTGTGTGTATTCACTGTATCTCATACGGCTCGCCAGCAAAAAAGTACTCCTTATCTCTGGACAGTGAAACGACCGGTAATACATTCAAAAAATTGTCAAATTGTTTTCCGGCTCATAACCATAAGAAGAAACCAAAAGCATCCAAAAATCTCGACCATTGGCCCAAATGTTGAATGCAAGTGGGAGATGACATTCATGAGCCTATCTGGTAAGCGAACCTATATGTATAGGAATTACTGTGGCCAACTCACTTTCCAACTCAACACGATCCATGCCATTCGGATCATCTTCATGAAATTTGTGGACTATTTTGTTCGTTAAGACCTTTTCCTAAGTGAAATAATAAATCGGAGCAAACTAAATGATATGGCTCAAAAATGTGAACTTGCATCAAGATTCTTTTCAAATCTGGAACCACAAAACGATTTATCACTTTTGTCTCATAATTGCCAATAATAAATATGAATGAATATGTACCGCTCAAGTCAAATCCATTGAAGATAAAATATAAATAGGTAATTAAGAGGCCCTCTGCGATGTCACCGGCTCGCTCTCAGATATGGGTGGCGGCCCTGGCCCAGAGGTACTGAGCCTGAGGATAGCCACGGAAAAACCCACCCTCACCTCACCTTTAATTCACCTTAGAGATCGCTTAAGGACACGCCCGAGTGCCCTCGAACACCTTCAATTGCGCCCAATTCACTCTCGAACACCAGCTGAAAGTCAAATACCAATAAACCTTGAAAATGAGCGGAAATCGGAAGCCGCCAGAAGCGAAAAATACCCCTTCTTTGTTGTCGCCCGCGCCTCGGCGCACCCTGGGTTTAGTCGATCCTTTAGACACACAAACGCCTCCAGGTTCTGCGGGAAAAATAGCGGCCCGGCTAATTCTGGCCCGCCCGTTCACTCCAGGCACGACCCAGAGCCTCAAACAGCACCGGCGGCCGTCGTATGGTACAATTGAGACTGGCAGGGAGCGCCACTATAACCTCGACTATCCTTTGGACGGCGGCAAGGTCGAGGCCGCGCATCTCGACCCAGAATCGCGCTTCTACGCCCGGGAAAGGCCCCGGAAGTTGGACTTGCCGCGTCTTCTACCTTATGAGACAGAAAACCCGCAAGAAAGAGCCCGGTTTCTTGCCCATATAGTCGCCCATTTGTACATAGCGGTTAAAAGCCTTGATATACAGGGCCTGATCTCTATCACAGCCAAGGATTTGGCGTCGCTAAAGGATGTGCCTGGTCTATCCGATATTGATATTGCTCTTGAAACGAACTTATTTGAACTCAATCCCGGAAGCGGCTCTACCACATTCAAAGACGACGATCTGGGGTCGGACGACCTTGAAATTGGCCACGATGACGATTTCGATGATGAAGAGTTACAGAATGATGACGATGGAGGCATGGAGCTTGATTCCGACGCGGAGGCAGACGCTGAAGATGGTCAAATCGACGAAACTGGCGAATATGATTCGGGCGACGCCGCTAGCAGTCAGCATAAGAAATCACCGCGGTCCGCTGCGGTCGTTGGCGTCCGCATCTGGACCCAGGAGTTGCTTGTGTGGCTCCAGATGAAGTACGAGATGCCAGTGTCGTTGCGAATCCTGCTTGCGAAGGTGTACTTTGCCATTTGCTGCTGTCGGGGCCAGCACATCAACTTGAAGATCTACGTGCGTGCGTTCGAAACGCTTACGAAAAATGTGGACTTTTTGAGAGCTCAGGGCTTGGCCTTGGATTGGCGCCCGGTGTATGCGGAACTAGCGCTTCACTTCCCCTCACCAGACTCACTTCATGAACCTTTGGAGAAAAAGGATTTGGGTTTGTTGCTCAAGCTTGGAGAAAGAGCTTCGAATTTCTTTGATTCCGAAGCACTTCCGGTGCTTTTCCGTCACTTGGCATCGCACTATTCCATTCCCAATGCCACAATTGTGTTGTGGTGCATGCGCATTTTACCGCAGAAGTTTATGCCAAATTTCTCGCTGCGGAAAGTTGACGCTGAAGCCGAAATTTCCAAGGATATTCGTCATTACATTGCCCCGATCTTCCAAATGTGGCGCAAACTAAGCAAGAGCGCAGGTGTGGACTCACATCTGACCTCGGTTTTAGGTCGGCTCGCCATGACATATTTGGGGTTCTTGACAGACGCGCCACAAGACCAAGACAATTTTGGCCCGTTTGGCGTGTTTACACCGGACCAGTTTGCATACTTGACCAACTCACTCCTAAACAGCTTGAGTATAAACGGCCGCAAGTTCGGCTCGATGAAAACCAAGTTTTTCCATGGTTTTTCAAGTGCGATTATTTTCTCGTTGAATGGCGCACATCCCCTTGCACGGGGTGGAATCTTGGACCAGCTTGATACCCTTCTCAACGCCATTGAAAGTTACGTCCATCCCTCGAATAGTGGTGACTGGTCAAAACCAATATGCAAGTTGATTCTTAGTCTTGTCTACCAGTTCTTCAAGCGGTATAACATGGAAAGGGAGCCTGATGGTACTTTATACAAGCTCTCTGATTCACACAAGCTCTCCGATGAAGTTGTTGCAAGGTTTGTGAAAAGCATTCTCCCATTGGTTCGAACAGGGCTTCAGTCCAAGAAGGAGAGTGCAGTTGAGGAGTACTTGGTCGCGCTTGGATTGTTGGCACATTTGGACGCCGACACAACACTTGGCTTCATCTTGCTCGATATTTATGAGTCACTTCAAGGTGTGATCTCTACCCACAGGGTGATTACTGCGTTGCGATGCATGGAAGAACTCTCGAGATACTTTGCTGTCACGCCATTTTTCAGAGTGCATCTTCCCAGACTTCTTGAAATGATTTTGCCTGGCATTGACTCAAACGATTTGACTAAAACCATTCATACTTTGGATGTCTTCGCAACAGTGTCAAACTTTGTGCCTATAGCTGACCTCACGCATGGAACTGGTGATGCCATGCTTGCCATGGAAATCACTAATCAGCAATTGGAATTTCTTCAAAGAAAGATTTACCAGCTGGATGCTCAGGCTGAACAACTGATTGACTCAGAGTTAGAAGTCCAGGCGCTCAAGTCGGCGACTGCATCTTTTGAACTTATCATACAGTCCCTAGCTCAACGATTATTTATTCTCCTAGAGAATATCCCCGATCCGGCCAAAAGTACTGGCATTGAGAAGTACCTCTGTGAAATGTTGCCCAAACTCATCTATATGATTCTCGAGGCCATGTCTGATGAGATTTTTGCTGTATTCAGGAAAGAAATCGTAAAGTTTATCAACGAAAATACCATTCATCCGGTGACAGAGGCAACTGCAGAGATCTGTGGTGCCGTCATTAAGAGAGACCCTGCCTATTTTAGAAAGCTTGCTCCGATTTTAATCGATCGGATCCGGGAAGAAGTATTTGAAAACGGAGCAGGCCAGTCTCGTACAGGTCTCGATATAATTCCTAGAGATCAAAACTTATACTGGAACCTAATGATATTGAACTCATGTGTTGGAAATGCGGGCGAATATATCGTTGATTTAGGAGACGAGTTGAATGAAGTCTCGTTTTTCTTGATGGAGAATGTAAAGGGCCCCACAGTTTTTGCCAGCACATACTTCCTCAACCAAATTCTTCAAGGTGCAACAAAGATACGCCTTAAAGAAACAAGACTCATCAGTCCCGCATATTCTAAGAGACAGGGCATAGACGAGAAATGTTGGGGTGGTTTCCAGTTTGAGGAGTGTAGATTTTCGAAGGAAAACCTTGCTTTCGATTGGTTTATTCCGGAAGCTCGCGAGATTGAGTTCGCAGTGAGGACGTTTAAGTCACACATCACTAAAGCTTTATCGAATATTCTGGTAGCATTGAAGAATATTCTCCAAGGCGACCAAGATGACAAAAAATCTTCTTTGAACTTGTCAGATGAAATACGATCTAACTTCCTCTACTTGGGATACGGCATAAGTGGGATGTCGTATCTCTTTGACCCATCCTTTGATGAGGACATACCCAAGTTGAGCGATCACAAATTCGAAACCATTCAAGATAGACTCTCACTTCTCACGCAGATCAGAGAGATGAAAACAGCAAAGTTCTCCGAGAGTGATGAGCCAATGATTGAGAATATTCACGAAAATTTGAGACATATAATTGAGGATATTGAGGGCCATCACAAGATAGACTTTAGGGAGTCTAATGGTGAAAAAGATTTGGAGACTGAGAATATTGCCAAACAATATTTAGCATCGGAGATGGGGTCCAGCGAAAGTCTCGATCACGCTGAGAATATCACGAAACAGACAGATTTTCATATACTAAGATTGTCAGAGTCACCCACAATCGATGATTCTGCAAGAGCTAGCCCACAACTTGCAGGCTTGGAAATGTCTTCAATGAATCCGGCGATTACTTTCAGAGAAAGAAGACTTTACACCAGCAAGTACTATTTTGGCGATGATATTGAAACCCGAAAATCCAACGAACTATACTTGCAGATACATCGAATGAGACACCTAGTTGGAAAGAGTTTGCATTTTATATTTAAATTCATGCAAACTCATCTCCTCGACAATACCAAGCTTTTTAAGCATTTGCTCTATACTTTGAACATCTGGTTTACGGACGTTGGGCGTGAGCGTTTGTTGGATTACCCTCATGCAAGAATATCGTGGAGTTACGTCAACGAGTTGCAGAATATTAACAGGGTGAGAAAACCATTTACAAGACTAGGATTTGGAGGTCGTATAGAATCCTATCATCTGTTGAGGGTTGCGCTTCATGCGACGTCACGGTCTATGACTGACTTGGACAAAGTTCTAATCGAGGACATTGTCAAACTATCATGCTCAACATACTCTGCGATCGCAGATCCCGCCCAAACCACCTTGATTGATTCGATGAAGAGGGTCAATGGCTCATATAATGTGATAGTTCGGTCTTGTCTTCGTCACGTCGCCAAAGCCATACAGGAGAAAAACTACAAGAATATCGAAAGTGGTTTAAATGTTTTTGAGATTAAGCGTATCAAGAACAAATTACAAAGTGACTTCGTCAATCTTCAGAAATACATTGAATTGCTTCACAAGTGCTTTGATATCGACGACAAAGATGTCATAGAGACATCTCAACGTTCATTGAAAGACTTGTGCGGCGCGATTTCTCCGCCTCGCCAGATCTGTTTGATTGATCATGATCTAATCGATTCGATTAGACCGCCCGATGAATTCATCGATCTTGAAATCAAAGCAGTCACTTACGCAAAAGAGAAGAAACGGTACGTTTACCTCGAAAAGCTTGGATCAATCGAAAGCACAGTGCTAGCATACGAGGAAACAAACGCGCACTGGAAATCAAGCTCGTTGAACATACTGTTTTTGATCGAGCTTCAAGTGGAGTATGAAATATCCACTCGCAAAGATATGTTCGATTTACTCGTTAAAGCTGCTGAATCCGACCATCCACTTGTATCCAGGACAGCATTGAAGGGCATCACGAAGATGCTTAACAAATTTGAAACTTTGTCTCTTTTCAACTATAACATAGCCAACATCTACGACGCCACCTATATTTCGAAGTCGCTTAAGGTTATTGACACGCAACCGCATGCGGGTGAATCGTACTATGAGAGTTGGCAAAAAGAAATCAGAAGCAATAACCCAGATTATTTTGTGGATTATAGAATGAGTCGAGGATGGCTTTTCTGGGATAAACAAGCCGTGGTTGTTACCAATGAACCCATTTTCGAGCTTGATTTGAGTGAGACGGATGAGGACATTTTGAAACATTTCTCGAAAAAGATCACAAAAGAGTGGTTCACCAACGTTGTCAATTTGTGGATAGCGGATAACGATTCTAATTTTGCATTTCAAGGGACAGACGTGTTCACCACTGCAAGTGTTGTTACATTGATATGTTCTGGTGTCATCAAAGGGTTTTCGTTTGGTGACATATTGCTAATAATAGAATCCCTGTATGACAAAGAAGAGAAGAGTTCTCATATTGTTGTTTGCGAATTGATCACAGGTATTTTAATAGCCTCCAAAAACTTCAATCCTGATTTTGTCGAGCAGAGGGATCACTTTTTAGTCGGCTTTCTCAAAAATATATTTGAGAATGATTTGACGCCCGAAACGAAATATATATGGAATATCTTCTCCTGGTGGACACCCGCTCATATTGACAGCAGAAGATTTCCTCGCGTGAGAGATGTGATCCTCAAGTTTCAGATCGTCAAGGAATCAGATGCAGCGTACATGGAAGCATCTATGTTAACTTACATGAAGTCATTTGTGTCGGCTATCACATGGGCAACTCCCAATCCTTTTGAGATATTTGATTTGTGTTTCGATAATGTGACAAATAGGTATGAGGCAATTAGAGATCAGGTTGGTTCTTTACTTGTCGTTACCTCGTTCACATTCTACTGTGACTCGTTTGCGGATGTCGAGAGCTTTATCGAAGCATGCCACAGTGACCAGGATGCTCTTATCAAGCGGAGCATCAATGAAGGATTATTCTCGAGGCTCGAGCAGCTATTTGTGCAGATCGATTTGTATCGACAAGAGGTAGACTCTCTCCTGACGCAGGATATTTTAAAGTCGAATTACTTTTATTGTGCTACGACTGCTTTGAGTTGGTTGAAACAAGCTTTTAACACCAGCGTTTCCATACAATACCAATACATGGTGGATTCGCATATTGTGCCATTTCTTCTAGATTTGATGGGCTTGAAGGAAGTGTGTTTGTTGGGCAATGTCGATCCTGTATCAGCCTTCAAAAAGGTTTCCCAGATCCCTTTCGAAGGCGAGTCACTTGAAAAAGTCGTTGCGATGCTTGGGAAATACATGAGCCAAAACCTCAGTTTGCTTCAATATCTAGCTCTTGGCGAGTTTACAGAGGTTATTTACTTCAAAAATTTGTTCAAGTTGACTTTAGATCAGCGGGTGAAGATCTTAGACTTTATAAACTCGATGATGTACCACAAGAACCCGGAAATTCGAGAGGCTCTGTCTTCAACCTTTTCGGGATTGATCTACACCACTCCACCTTGTGAGATTGAAGAGATTGTCAAATCATACAATACTCAGTATTCTGCCGTCTTGGATAAAGTCAGAAAGAAGCATAAGAAAACAAACTTCAAAGCCATACCCGCCGATGATCTCATCACGCTACATGGGGCCACTCTTGGTCTTGGAGCTTTGGTGCATGCTTTCTCATTCATCTCTCCTCCACCCACCTGGATCCCGAGTACGTTGTCCATCTTGTCGAACAAGGCATCGGGACTTCCCGGAATAGTTGGAAGATCTGCGAAGGAGACCCTAGGCAAATTCAAAAAGACAAGGCAAGATTCGTGGCACATCGATAGCAGAGTATTTTCCGAAGAACAGATCCAAGACCTAGAGGGTGTTTTGTGGAGAAGTTACTTCATTTAAGCGCCCCTTCCATTATGTTTACGACGTTACGAACAGGTAAATAGAATCACAGCACCAGGGAATCAGGATCACACTGACGTAGAATGTTGAACGTGTTGTGCAGTAGAGAAAACCCACGAGCAATTAGGTTTGGGTTTGAGTGAGCGTGTTTACTCACACTAACCGTATTGTCTGTATTTACGAAGTTTTAAAAACTTCGATAAAAATTTGTCTATCACTGTCGCTGATATTGTCGAAGATGGCACCGTATAACGCCGGGTTGGCTTCTTGAAGAGAGTTGGAGTACTCTTTGAATACTTTCACGGGATCCACGTTATCTAACGGAGTCGCCCCAAGCACATCCTCATATACCTCATCGTCTCCCTCGAAACTCAGAAGTTTGTTGCTTTCTTGGCTGAGAAAGTCGCGGTACTTATCAGCGCTGGCGGACTCATCGCCGTTATCTCCCTCAGTGTCGGAGTCTGCGATCTCATCGAACTCGCCAAAATCCTCATCGTAAGCATTATCGAAAAGATAATCGTCAGAACTGAATTCAACTCTTTGCTTTTCCAAGTTCTTGATGGCCGCAGGCAATGCTTTGAACAAGGCCGCAAGGCCTGAGCCTACGTGCGTTGTGAGTGAGGGCACGGCTGCTGAGACATCAGGGCTGTTTGAGATTCGCATGAGGCCTAAGATTGAAAGCTTTATGTCGTATACCCGTTTGACCTGGGGAATCAACGTAAACCACAGCGTAAAGAAAAAGTTGAGATGCTCGAACTCTTGAAGCATCCTGAGGGTCGTAGTGCTATCGTACATCAAGCATGCAATCACGTAATTGATCAGATTGGTCATCAACGAGTCGTTCTTAATATGCGCAGAGTCCTTTTGATTCAGCGCAAGAACAGGCAAAACTGTTCTTGAAAGCTCCACGATCAACGGTGGGGAATCATGCTGCAAGGAAAGAATCAATGTCTGAGCTAATTCGCATGCGAGTGCAATGTCATTATAGTCCGCCATCCCATCTTCTCCGCTAATGATTAGTTTGATTAGACCCACAAATCTGGTGGCAAGTTCCATATTCTGGGCGAGAAAAGGAAAGCCGAATACCATATAATTTTTGAGACAAGGTGCCAAGTCCTCAGTATACATCAATGCCACGCCCTGAGAGAAAGAGTCTGCCAAGCGCGCAAAATGGCTCCACATCAACGGCGTCACTGCCCTGAGCAAGAAGATGGAGTTTTCGATCAATTCACCAACCTCCGACATGAAGTCGTCAAGCTGGTTGGCTAAAACATACTCAATTATTGGTGAAAAGACCTCCTCTAACTTCATACATATCTCCTTGGAATTCTCAAAGGATAATAACACGGTAATCATCGTGTTTAACAATCCTAGTGCCGCGGTTATCTTATCCGAAATGGCGTCGTTATAATCCGCCTCATAGTCATCCACTTCTACAGCGACAGATTCTTTTATTTCTGATGCCAAACGCATGAATTGCGCCACGAGATTTTTCATCAAGTCCACTCCGAAGGGCTGAAGCTGTGGGGCAAAGTTTTCCACACATTCTTGCATGACAACAGAAACCGACTCATTGTCGATTTCGTTGGATAGTTCAAGTAATTTGGACATTGTGGGCAAGATAATCGCAGAAAGAATCTCGCAAAATGGCGTGTGATGAAGGTACGCCTGGATGCCCAACGCACTCTGCAACATCACGGGGAGACTGACGTCACCAGCATCTGAGGAAAACGCACGGAGAATGCCATGATAGAGCCTGGATATCGTTTGTGGGTCATGAAGTGGCAAGTCGGCGAACTTGGCACACACATCCAAAGTACGTGCCTGAAGAAATTGGTGGGGCGACTCCAAGTTCGGAAGCACAAACAGAGCAATGAACGCCTCCATTTGTGCAGCATATGGCGAGGATTTCGCAGTGAGAATATGAGCGAGGCCACCTAGCAAGCGAAGGGCACCGTCCTTCTTGCGAGCGACCTCCAAATCCTCGGATTGCTGCTGCAACTCAGTAAGCTGGGAAACAGCAAATGCTATGATGGGCTCGGCGGTAATAGACTTACGCTTAGATACAAGGGTAACAAGAAGACCCAACGCAGCAATATCGGGCTCCAGGTCATCAAAGTTGTCTAGCTTCGAGTTGATGTAGTCGACCGGGTCGGTATCAAATAGCTCGAGCGTATCGTTTGAGGGACAGAGCAACGGGTAAATAAAGTGGGAGACAATGGCCTCGAAACCCGGGCGTATGAGTTGCCACGGCTCTTTCTGGGTGACACCATGACTAAGGAAATCGAGGATGTGGTATACGGTGGCCCCCGGAAGCCAGCGTTCACCCCTAGACCAATGGGACATGAGTTCTAAGTAGATAGATAGAACATGTGGGATAAGCTCTGTAACAAACATCTCGCGGAAAGCATCGATGCGCCGTTTCAGTGAGAGCGTGCGTGAAGCATAGCGTCGGAAAAGACGCTCGATGTTGGCCACAGACCATTTATAACACCGCGCAAGCTGCGTTTGAGCCCGTTCCATATCCAGGTCCAAGGCCAGAATATACGCGGGTGGGTCGTGTTGGATCACGCGGCAGTGGAAGTCGCCCCATGTCGCCAAAGCATCTTTCAGCTGGAGAATCTCCGGTATGTCGAAGTAGGTCACAAACTTGTATGCCTTGAGGATATATTTTAGGATTTCGGCGCTTACTTCCGAGATGTCCAGAGCCAAAATGGCAGAGCCAACCTCAAGCAAGTGCGGAAATACCTGGGCGATGATGGGGTCGAGGTCGGAATGACGCTCGGAGTTCTCTATCCATCGATAGAAACGACACACTTCGGCGAAACACATCACGCCCGTATACAATTTCGAGACGCTATGAAGCTCACGCAACAACGCGCCAATCTCGGGAAGAAGCCCGGGCCAGTTCAGGCGGTATTCTGAGGCCACAAGAACACGGAACACAGGCAAAAGCTGGTTTTTCATCGTTACATCGACGGCAGCTAAAACACCAACAAGACGATCGCGAAGTACGGGCTTTTCTCCCTCATCAATCTTTCCCGCCGGGTCGTTCCAATTCCGCGATACCAAATTCTTGAAATAAACCGCAGCAGCTTTTCTACACCCAGGAGAAACATCTTCGGCGGCTATAATATCAAGACACGCGCCAAGAAAGCCGGGCGTGTGTTTGATCTGGCGGAGCTGGGCCTCGGCCTCTTCCCGCACGCTCTGCTTAGCCTCGAGAGTGCCTGAAAAGCACAGGAGAAGCACGTGTGGGTCCATTTTGTGGAGAGAAGTTTATATGGCAAGTGAATTGATGAAAAGATTGATGGTCGAAGGTGAGATGCTTGGTGGTGTGTGCAGGTGCGCGGGCGCCAAGAAGAAACTAGCGGGAATGGAGTAGCAAGAATAAACTAGCAGGAAGAAATCATCTTGTGGTACAAACGGCGCAGGCTGGAATATATAAGCTTGGGTCCGCCCAAAATAAAATGATTCCCATCTCAGGAAGTGCCACATAATGAAAGTTCAACAGATATATGTTCGCTGGAACTGGTGCTTGGACTTCCGGAAAAAGGCTCACTACCAGACATCGCAGGAGTCGTCAGTGAAGTATGTTAGAGTTCACATTATAAGGATATACCTTAGCTCACCTTGCTTTGCAAAAGCGGTTGTTACTCTTACATGAAATAAAAGATAGAGATACGACTTCACATAGCTCATGGACTGAACATTCAGATGGTGTCTTGTGACTGGCTAATCTCGAGCTTATTAGATGCCTACATGTGCAAGCATAGTCATTCACTGTCCATACTCCGTGACAGCTTCGGTCCAGTACTTAAACCTTTCACACGAAAGCATACATCGAACGGCACAATTAACAGCCATGTATTCATCATTCGCTGTGTGTTCATGTTCCAGAGGGTGTGATTCATAGCTGGTGCATCAAACGGTGCAGATCACAGCGAATGATCTAGGGCTTCAAAGCAATGTCGCGGCCTTAACAACCCGTGCGCTTCTTGAAAGATTTTAGGCATTACTCCAGTGTTGATACACGACGAGTTAGACCCAACAGCCATGGATTCATCATTCACTGTGTGTTCATGTTCCAGAGGGTGTGATTCATTGCTGGTGCATCAAACGGTGCAGGTCACAGCGAATGACCTAAGGCTTCAAAGCAATGTCGCGGCCTTAACAACCCGTGCGCTTCTTGAAAGATATTAGGCAATACCCCAGTGTTGATACACGACGAGTTAGACCATTATTCCAAGCTTGGAGAAGACTTTACGAGAAATCTCTGCTGATGAAAGTGCTCGCCCTTCGGTGAATTGTCTCGTGGAACATGCCAGAGAAAAGTTTGGATTCTCAGTCTGTCTCCTTAGAAGTCATGCAGTTTGAGCAGCCAGTTGAATGGACATCATCAGGCGGGCTAATTAAGTCCTCTCCTGGATAATATTGAGTGCTAAAAAGAATCTTTTGGGTGTGCTTGAAAACCTTTCTGTTTGAGTGACTTCAACATTTTCTGTAGAAAGATTCTTGGGGGCGCTGGCCCTTGTCTGCTCGAATTTGGAGTTTGTTTAACAGCACAATGCCCACCGATACCACATGCTCTACCACTGTGACTGAGTCCGGACTCCTCATTTCGTTTCCAAGTGTACTTCTTGAAGCCATGTGGGCCTGGTCGATTTCGGTCAGTCGAAGGGTCCGTTTGAGGTGGTGTAACTGCCGGCACATCGCCTCGTTACATGTTCGAGCAAGCCTGATTCCTTCACTGACGTGTACTTAGGTTTTTACCTGGTTGTTTTTAAATCATCTTAATAGGACTGGGTCAATGGCTACGTACATCTTTATAGATCCTGAGATTATCAATCATTGCGGATTGTGCAACTCTGGTACCATCGAGGGTGAACACAACAACAAGTGAAATGAATTACGGGTGAAATTTAGGGGGGTGTGCGACGAGTCGCATCGAAGCTATTCCATGGTTTGTGCTAATGAAAGATCACAAGGTTTTCGTTTGATGACGTTTGGAAGTACAATACTGAATTCTTCTTTAAAAGGTCTGCTTTAGTATACCAAGAGTCAACTTTGAAGTGCTCTTTAGTGTTCGAGACCTCTAGAGAAGTTGGCTCCATGCACCTGAAGCAGTAGGAGCCTCGAAACGCCTGAACATTTTATCTCGTGTATTTCGAATTTCATGAAGATTGAAGCAATGCCATTTTATCATTCAGATCACCGAGCTCGGAAATATTCATTTAAGCTTATTTCTTGTATCAAGTGTGGCCTCACCTTACTGGAACCAGCATTATTACTTGAGGACGGATTGTCTAATAAATGAGGCTCGCGGTGTTTCGGCAGTCTTATTAAGCTTACGAAGTTTGTGCAAATAATTCGCCAGAAAGTGAGCAGTTCTTTGAAAAATGAAAACAAAAATAGTTCTTCAGTTTTCGAGATCGACCGGTATTATATAAATGGAAAAATAATCCGGAATCCATCGAAATTTGACCGTTTTCGCCCGATGCCTAGATTCCCTGATGTTGTCTGGTGTACGGGTTTTGCGTTGTCAGACTCCCCAATTTCCCTATTTAGCTTTTGGTCTAAATTTGGTATCAGAAGGTTCAGGACAATTTTCACCTTAATATCTGATATCTTGCAAAGTGCAAATTGGCACAGAAGAGCGTGACCAGCTGGATCTTCTTTCCTCACCATCTTGGTAATTTTTTACAAAGAAACACATCATATTAAAAGAAGCCACTAAAAGCGACCAAAAACTATAAAGCTATTAAGAAAAAACCTGCAACACATAAGTTACGCTTTGAACTCGCCTTCTGGCTGCTAGCATACTTCCCCAGACCAACCATTGCATTATCGTGTCATGAATATTCCCAGGTTGGCCTAATTCATACTATGACATACCTGCATGGAACCAGAGAGGTTGAAGTATTTAGAATCTGGTCCTTGCTATTCTCAGAAGGAAAACGCTTCTTTTTTTTTTTGAAGAAACAAATCCTATTAAAAGAAGCCACTTAAAGTACGCCAAAACCATATTACTTTTTTTTTTTAAAGAAACAAATCATATTACAGGAAGCCACTAGAAAAAAGCTGCTTTTTTTTTTTAAAGAAACAAATCATATTACAGGAAGCCACTAAAGGTGACCAAAAACTATAAAACTATAGAGAAAAACCTGCAGCAGCACGGCTGGATAGAATACTGAGCAATGAAGAGCTCCGACTTTCCCGAGCATTAGCTCCTCCTCTTTCCTATACCCACTGCTTATGCCGTATCAACCTGTCAGCATCCTGGCATTTTTTTCAAAGAAAGGTTGACTCCAACGCTCACTTTAATTGGCGATTCAGGAGAGAATGAAGGGTATCATCCCCCAATTTTTTCCCGCGTCTAGAAAGAAAGTATATACCAAAACTCGTCCGATAGCTTTTCTTTTATCGGACAATCCCCTTCTTATAATAATGATGGAAAGGGACGATTCATTTCTCATAAAACAAAGATCGTCAGAAGTAGTTGGTGACTGATTTGTGATAACAGTGCTATTAGAGAATAGGAAGTCCACTGAATATCTTGTATCTCTAGTTTATTCATATAAAGAAACTAATCTCATAAAAACTCACTAATTTTTGACTTGTCTTCTGAACTG